>VUQK01043784.1:15127-32878 GCA_015106715.1 Bujurquina vittata | reverse complement strand
AAGACTACAACTCTGCTTCCTGGTCTCAACCCTGGGCAGTCAGGATTTAAGAGGGTTAATAAATTTGGCCAGATTTCTAGAAATGAGAGCTGCTCCATCCAAAGTGGGATGGATGCCGTCTCTCCTAACAAGACCAGGTTTTCCCCAGAAACTTGACCAATTATCTATGAAGCCCACGTTGTTTTCTGGACACCACTCAGACAGCCAGCGATTCAAGGAGAACATGCGGCTAAACATGTCGCTCCTGGTCTGATTGGGGAGGGGACCAGAGAAAACTACAGAGTCCGACATTGTCTTTGCAAAGTTACACACCGATTCAATGTTAATTTTAGTGATTTCCGATTGGCGTAACCGGGTGTCATTACTGCCGACGTGAATAACAATCTCACCAAATCTACGATTAGCCTTAGCCAGCAGTTTCAAATTTCCATGAATGTTGCCTGCTCTGGCCCCCGGAAGACATTTGACTATGGTCGCTGGTGTCGCTAGCTTCACGTTTCTCAAAACAGAATCTCCAATAACCAGAGTTTACTCCTCGGCGGGTGTGTCGCCGAGTGGAGAAAAACGATTAGAGACGTGAACGGGTTGGTGGTGTACCGAGGGGTTCTGTTTAGGACTACGCTTCCTCCTCACCGTGACCCACTCAGCCTGTTTACCCTGCAGCACGGGATCTACTGGGGGGGAGCACAAGACCGCTCACAAAGAATAAATATGTCACACATTCATATAAAGAGAGACATTAATGGCCATGTGCCAACTGCCTGCTTCCTTTATTGTATGTGACACAGCACCCCCAGAGTTGAGCCACATTACTGCACTGCCTCCCCTGCCTCCCCTGACCACATGTCACTGAATACAGTATATTGTAGATTTATCATTATTCATTGTTTAATCTGTTGTCTAATGGTTAGTCACTAAAGCTTTAAAATAAATGCAGGTGAAAGATACTCTATGCCCCCTTCAGACTCATCCTTGCATGCGGAAAGGACAGCTGCATACTTAAGCTTACATGAAATCAATTTAAAGCAAATCAGCAGTTTATTTGCATAAAGACAACTTTAGTTTTAGGTTTTACTTCAGTTTTGCCATATATACATAAAAAAAAGCAGTGGTGGATGCGAAGCAGCTCCACCAGAACCAACTACATCGTCTTCTCCACTGCTGCTGTGTTATCAACCTTTTTGTTGAGGAAAGCTGAGGCTGCTTGAGCTGAATCTTTTCACACATGTGCTCCTAAATACATGTTACGGTCCATCTGTTTTAAATGCAAGTGACACGCTGTCCAGCCCTGAATCACCAGCGTCGCCTTCCTGCTGTGTTTTCCACTCCATTAAGAAGAGCCTCTTTATTTCATTAACCTCAAACACTTCCTTTAATGTAACAACTGGCTTTTAGCTGTAAGAAAAAACTACTTGTTAACAATTGTATGTAGTTCTGCTTAAGTTGGACACTGCTAATCCTCTTTTTATCCTGTTGCCGTTGGGTTGTGTAACATGAATGAAGCCAAAATCACAGAAGAGTTCAACTCACATGAGCAGTGACTTTGTGCGATAGCATCATTGTCAGAACATCAAGACTTTAGCAATGAAGAGAAGCAAGTTGGAAAACTGCTTGAAAGTAAAAGTAGGTTTAGTCTTTCTGGGGAGTATTTGTGACATTAACGATGCTCATACAAATCAGAATATAATTGTATTTAATATTAGCTGCATTAGCTAATCATATAGCGATTTCCATCTTTTTGTGGGGACAGTCCTCAGATGGCGACAAGTGCTTGTGTTTAAATGTGGAGCTTGACACTGAACGTGAAACAATTGCTGTGTTACCTGTGAAGGGTTAGATGAAGAGGCTGAGTGTTGTATTTGTGTGTGGATGCAGCACTGAGTGTTTTTATGCTTCCATGTTGATATCAGGAAGGTGTGAAGAGGAGGACTATTATCGCAGTGTGAAGTGGAAAACAGTGATTGGCCATTCTGCTGCCTCCCCATTGACCCCCCATTATAGCTGCATTAACGGGCATCCTGCAGGATTAGATTGCCATCGCAGAGAGTGAAAACACACGCAGCTGGAAATGCACCCAAGAGACACCAAAGGCCCTCGCATAATGACAAAGTTATCTACTCCAGCGAGAGTTTACCTCCAGAACTTTATTCATATTAGAAAGTTCTGGAGTAAATCTCTGCTTACAGATAAGGGTGAGGATATTATTCCCTGGGATATAAATATTAGGTTCTTCAGTTAGTGTAGAAGATGGACATAGCCACTGGTTAGGGAAGTTCTGGTTTTGAAACCTTAAACAGAACCTTTCACAGTCACCATCTTGGTTTGTTTTTTTTTAAAACCAGCCATCAGGAACAATGTGCGGATGTGACTGAGAAACCGAGGACACTGCAGGCTCATGTGGTAACAGCTTGTCAAAATCCAGGCCTGCCTTAAAGCATACCCTGCTTTTTCCTCTTTTTTTGACTCTGAGGCCAAAATTTATAAAATGAAGATTGTGTTGGTTTAAATGAGATCTCAAACTAGCAACTGAGACACACTTGTGAGGAAGGGGTTTATTGAGAATGATTCAAGTGAGAATTAGGATAGTTTTCTCACAGACCTCTTTTCACAACCACAGTTGTCACCCCCCTATAGGTTTGAGCCATTTCTGTGCAGTGTTTTTAATATGTTGTTGACCTAATTTGTTTGGGCTTGTGAGTCATATAATTTTTCTCCTTTCCCTGCTCTCAGCCTCATGGTGATGCACCTCCTTGCACACAGAGTGGAGCAGACAAGAGAAGTGAAATTATATCAATCAAGTTGAACATAACAAGGAATATAACCTTTCCAGCAAGCGTGAACTCAAACAGTCTGAGAGAAATCAACAGGGTCATCGGAGCTTTTTCGTGAGCAAACATCCAAAGAGTGTGCAATGCCTGCAAACTGGCGATGCTTTGCAGTTAGCTTCCTCCATGCATTCCTCCAGCCCATTATAGACTGAATAGATTGACACATTCTCTCCTATAGCCATTCCCCCTCTTTGAGACCCAATCAGAGCTTTATCCAGTCCAAACATGAGATGGGTACATTCTTGCTCGCTTCCCTTCATACAGGATAATCATAACGCTGCAGTGAAAACTATTCCTAAACTTTCTGTGCACTTTGGGCGGAAATGCAGATCATCACTTAAATGTAGCATCCAGCTGTCTTTCCCTAACCTTAACTGTACTTTGAGTTGCTTCCAAAATAAGATAATATTTTGATAAGATTATTTACTGCAAATTGCAAGATACTCTTGGAGAACAAATCAAGTAAATTGCCAGTGAACGTTGCAGTTTCAGATGTATTCATTAAAATGTTTTCTCATTATCTTAGTAAAAATGAATTCATTACATCCTCCCAAACTGTATTTGTTGTTCCAAATTGGTCGCACATGAATAAAAAATATGGATCAGCTTGAAGCAGTATTGCTGTGTTTACTTTTGCAATACAAAGAGGTATCGTGTCTCATATCTCTCCCTCAGTCTGCATTATGCTTTGACTCAACACATATTAAGGTCTGATTGGGCAGTTGTACTTGCGCTTTCTGTGGTAAGTAAAACATGTAGCATTTGAAGTATAATGATATGCGTTTGGTCTTTTGCATCACGTTGCCATCACAGTGCAGAGAGAGACTGTATCATAGTAAGTCTGCCTGTACCAGCCCTGCGTAAAAGGTGACTCATAGCCTGCTGCTTCATGTACCTTTGCAAAAGCATAAGTGAACATCGAGTTTAGATTTATCATTAATCCTCTGTTTAAAAGTCAGTGAACAATGCTCAGTTTAACACGCAGCTGCCTGGAACATGACAAATCTCATTACTCGTTTGAGTCTTCACTTGACCTTGACAAACTGTCATTTCAAAGCCACATCCATTCTCTGTGTTTAAACTAGGAGTTTCTTTAGAAGACAGTCAGTGTCCCATCCCGGTCAGGACCGCTGTAGTTCAAAGATGATTTTTTTTCCCCCATCCACCCTCCATCTGCAGTATTTGTATTTGCCAGCATAGGACCTCAGCAACAGAACCAAGCAATGAAAAAGAGGAGCTGGGGTGGGGGTGGGCTGCAAAGTGGATTGCTGTGCGACTGTAGGAAGGCTAAAGCCGCTTAAATGGGGCATCCTGTGTGAGATTTCCCAACTGAAGCCCGCTTGAACCAACACTATGGTCACGTCTGTTTCCAGATTAGCTTCACTATCTTCAACAATTTGTTTTTTTTGTTTGTTTCTTCAAATACTAGCTTTACTGAGCTGGCACTGAGATCAGCTGATCTGCCAAACTTGACTTCATAGCCTGCCTGAACCAAGGTTATGCTTGATTTTTGTGTTTCCAAATTGGCTTCCTATCTAATGTATTTCTCCCCAAGTCACTTTAAGGTTCCTTTCAGCAGGAGCCAGGTTTAGGAGTGTTTAAGGTTCAAGACCTTTTGGTTTTTGGAAAATTGAGCCAAATATAAACTCTGCCAATTAAAATTCCGCTACAGTTGTTTGAGAGCAGTTGGGGTCTGTGTGATCTTCAAAGAATACTTGAGCCAGTCCCAGTAAATATTGAGTAGTAATTCTGTCTGTAAATCTTCCTAGCTGATCATACAGCTTGATGTATGCTTGATCACGTTCCTTAAGAAACAAAGTAGATTTTAAGTGTCACAATTGAGGACAGCAATGTTTTAACATCTCATTGACTACTTATATGAGGATGGCTTTATAGAAAGGTTATGGGAACAAGAGTTCAGCTTTTTCTGTTACAATCTGAAAATGGTGAATTTAGGACTAAGATTTAGATGAGTAGAAGGGTCATAAAGTGGCAAAGTAATAAAGACAAACAGGTTGGAGAGACAGACGGAGACATAGGAAGGTGAAAGAGAACAAACGTGATCAAAAGATACAGAAAGAAGAGGTTGGCATCACAAAAGACATGAAGGCAAAAATGAGGGTGAAATGGCGATGAGGAAAAGGGAGATGGAAAATGAGACGGCGACAGAGATGGAAGGAGTGAAACAGCTGAATGAATGTGGCAGAGCAAAAAAGGTGAATGAATTAAAGTGAAAAGGATGAGACAGAACAAAACATGGTATGAAATGAGAGGCAAAAACGCCAAAAGATGTAATGATGGGGAGAGGGACTGCAAGGAGAGAGGAAAATAAACGAGAGCAAAAGAGACAGACAAGGAAAAGCAGACAGACGGAGGTGAAGGGAAGAGGCAGACAAACCAACAGAAAAGAGACGATTCACAATCAGCCCATGTCTGCACCACTCCTCCTCCTCCTCCTCCTCCTCTTCCTCACTCCCTCCCTCCATTTTGTCGTTGTCCTCTGTCTGATGCTGTTCCAACACCTCTGGGCTTCAGCCTCACATCCACCATCCAACACGCTAATGCTCCTCTGCTGCGGCGTAATCAGACGCCAAGAAGAAAAACACAAACGACCCATCCAAAATGAAGAGGAACTGAAACAAAGACGCAGCTCATCTCGTGTGGGCGAACGTGCCTCAAACAGTGAGGTAGAAACTTGCATCAACTGATACTATGGCTGTTTAAAGCTGCAGTGAGGAGGATTTTCATTCCCCCTTGTGTCACCTTGCAATTAATCCTTAAATCCTGTTTAATGAATCAGTGGTTGAGATGATCGGTCACCTCTAATTCACACCAGAGCAACATTTTTCTCTAAATGAAGACTACGTTTTTCATCAGTCCTGTTGATTTTTCAAAGCACCTTTCCACTCTCTGAAAGCTTTTGCAGAATCCTGATGCTCAGTCTTCTTTGGATGCACTTATTCCAAAGCAAAATGTTCCAATAAAAAGCCTGCTTGTATCATTTTTGAAGGTAATTGTTTAGGCAAATGAGAGGTGTGAGGAGAAGAGAGACTTTGTTAGATGGTTTGAAGACAGGATTAAAACTCCTTTCAGATGCAAAAACAAGCACACCACAGAGGTTTGCGTGATATTCTCATTCTATTCTGCTTAAACTATCACTAAATAACAATGATTAGGCCAGACGGGGCCCATACCTGCTGTTTTCTTGGGCCAATATTTAGCCTTGACTGTTGGCTGCCTCGGCCACAGGTCCACCAGACATAAACCAGATGTTTGCTGTGCTGTGACTTTTGGGCCACACCTCACCCACAAAACTACCTCCTGTAAACTATATCAAGTCCAGCTCGTGACTTTCTGAGCCATGTCTGACCCTCACGATGCCTGCTGTAATCCTCATGAACACACAGTACTTTTGCCATGACCCATGACAAGCCCAGCTGGTGACCCTTGGGTCACATTTGGCCTACAAAGTACAAAAAGCAACATGGTAGCCCATGTAAAACACAAAGCTAGTCTATAACCTGTTCAAATATAAACCCACTGGATTTGATGTGGACCAAAGAGCACCCCTAAAATCCTGCAGTTTTGATTCCCTGGCTTAATTTTTGAGACTCACTGCAGTCTTTTATGAGAATTAATTAATATTAAAGTGATCCACAGCTGTGACAAAGTCCTCAAACTATTTTACAGTTGAAAAATTTGCAAACGTGATTTATGGTAGTGTCAGTAAGCCCATCAGTCTGTATGACTGCTTGTATTTTGGCATCAATAAGTGGTGTACCAATGCCATTTTTCACCCTACAAAGCAGAACTGAAATGGCATATCAAAATAAAAAAGAGCAGATTCAGTTCTTGCTTGGGAAGTATTCTGATGAATCCAAGCCCATCAGTGTCTGAATTATTGATAAGCAGAATATTTGATCAAGGGTTCATAATCTCTATACAAATTCAGCTGCTAATAAACGCGCCACCAGATGAATAAAAGCAGCAAACAAACCAATTATTGGAAAAATGGGAGCCAAGGTGGCCGGTATTTGACAAACCCTGGTGAAGTCCAGTGAAGTGGGGTTAAATAAGTCCGTTGAGCTGGGAAAAAAATGTCATAAAGGAAAATATATGGACCGAGTGTGATGTCGCTGCTAGCATCCCTGCTGCTGTCAGTGAGGCCCATTTTCGTTTAGTTTTTGCCTCCAAAGTAACACTGATTTTAATATTGTGATAGCCAAGGTGTGGATCTGTTTCTGAGTTTGTATCCTAAGGCTACGCATACACGTCATAGTTGTAAACAAGAAGCAGGAACAACCTTCAGGGGGTCAGAAACCAGCCACACAAATTAAGAACTGCAAACTGATTTTTTTCCCCCCCGTTTCTCTTGTATTGTAACACAACTGTTTTGCTGCTTTTTTTTTCCAGTCAATTCATGTAATTTGCGCAGATTTTGCACAAATTTATTTATTTAATTCGGTCTGCTCAACATTGGCAACATTCAAACATGAAATGATGTAAAACTTATTTCACATCATGTTGAAGTGTATTAGACACTGTAGAGCTGGCCCTTTTCAATTCAATTTTATTTATATAGCACCAAATCACAACGGTCACCTCAAGGCGCTTTATATTGTAGGTAAAGACCCAACAGTCAAAACGACCCCCTATGAGCAGCACTTGGTGACAGTGGGAAGAAAAAAAACTCCCTTTAACAGGAAGAAACGTCCAGCAGAACCAGGCTCAGGGAGGGGCAGTCATCTGCTGGACTGGCGTAAGCAGCAGAAAATACTTCACTGCTATCCTGTCACCACAAATTCAGTCACTAAAACTTTGTAGGTCCTGTCTACTTTCACAACTTTCTGGTGCTTGTAGGTAGCTCTTTGGCCATATTTCCTTTGAGCAATCTCAGCTGGTCGGTGAAAGTCAGATGTGTTTAAAAACAGTTACAGAAATGGAAATTTGACTGACAGAAACACCCGGCAGGAGTCACAGGGGTGCAAACGTGCACATTTCACTCAGCAAGTCCTGAAAGTCCCCAAATTGCACCAAAAAAAGGGTTTTCACCGTTACTGCCCCCAGCCTCTGAAATAATGTCGTCATTTTGTGGTTGCTTTCTCTTTGCTCTGAGATCCTCATAGTTTTCTTGCTGCATTGTTTTTCTTCCAATTATTGTTATTTCAGTTCTATATATTTAAGTATACTAAATGACTGCATCAAATATTTAAAAATGGTATGTGTACAAGTGACTTTTTTTGGATTAAGATGGTTATAACTGAGGTACTAAGGTTATGCAAACTCTGGCTGGACGGATGAAGGAAGCATCGAACAAGAGAGATTCGTGATTCTTGCTTAAATCCACGTCTTTACTACAGAAATGTTGAACAGCAAATCAGGCAGCCTGTAAATCTCCATCTCACACCGCTAACTGCTCAGCCATCAAGGGATAATGAGAGTAAGTCATCCATCCCATCAGCAAGTCAGTAAGACTGCCAGTCAACCAGTAAGTCATCCAGTTGGTCAGTCAGTTGTGGCAACAGCACAGTGTGAGATTATCTGGAGCATGTGATGTATGTGTTTACACCTCGGTCCCTCCGGCTGCCTCTCCTCTGTGTGATTGTCTCTCCACCTGAGTGCCTCCCCGCCTTCTCCAGTCTGACTCACTCTTTTTACCTTCTCCTCTGAGAGTGAGCCACTAAACGTCTGGACTCAGAGCTGAAAATTATTCTGCATCGGCACCCGTGTGTGTGTGTGTGCGCGCGCGAGTCATTGATCTGCTGATTCATTCATTAAATGTGTTACAACCGAGGAATGTTTGGAAGCAGCAGCCTGGCTGGTTTTATACTTTTCCTCAATGAAATCAAACTACACCAGCAAAAGATTGCTCTTAAAAGCAGGTGCTTTATATACATCTTGCAAGCCAAGACAGATACCTGCCAGTTGCTGTTAACTATCAAACTTGCATACATTAAATATATGATGATATGATTGTTGTTTGTTTACCCAGAAAGCACTTTTTGATGGCTTCCCCCCCTTACTCTAATTATCATAAAACAGATGAAACAGCTGGGGTACCAATGCTTCGTTCTGTTCCTCTGTATCATAGCCATCAAATTGGTGCAGATATCTTATTGAAACTATGCTATGTAAATGGTAAATGGACCAGTTCTTATATAGCGCCTTTCTACTCTGACTGAGCACTCAAGGCGCTTATACAGCATGTTTACCCATTCACACAAGCACGTCCATGAGTAACTGAGCTAAATGCTTTAATTATCTAACATTCACACCATCCACCAATGCTTGCGTCGGAGAGCAACTCGGGGTTAAATATCTTGCCCAAGGATACATTGGCACGCAGCCGGGAATCGAACCACCGACTTTCCCATCAGTGGGTGACCTGCTCTACCTCCTGAGCTACAGCCACCTGTATCCTGTGATAAAAATGCTTCATGCTGTTTATAGAAAGAAATTGCGCGTAATGCGACAGATGAGTCATAAAAACTTGACTGTGACACCCGCCAAGGCCTTTTATTGCTTCTCTGCAGGTTTTGCATTTCCAACTTTTAAAGAGGTGTTTGTGTCCCTCATCAGATCACACAGAGGATGACTTTTGGAAGTGTGACTGATTAGGAAACATAACTGCATTTTATTTCCCACTGAGATGTTTTATCATGTTACACTTCATTCCCCATTCAACGCACAGTCTAGACCAGACTCATTGAGTGCCTATGGTGTCGCTTCAGACTATTAACCATCTGTCTCTTCCTCTTTTTTTCCCCCTCTGCAGGAGTTTGGAGGACTAGTAGGATGCTGAGTATCTTTCCTCCTCACTACTGCTCTTCACCCTGCTCTCCATGACCTGAGAGCGACACCACAGTGGGAGGAACGAAACACTAGAGAGAGAGAGGAAGAGGAGGACAGAAGGTCAGGGAAGAAAGGCAGACAGGAAGGAAGAGACTTTTTTGTTGTTATTGTTTATTTTTCCTTTCTGAGATGGCGGCAACGGAGGCCAGTGCAGTGCCAGTGGTCCAGGAAGATGGAAAAACTGCAGAAAGCAAGCCAGTAGAGGTGGAGCAAGCAGCCAAAAATGCCAACACAGGCTCAGAGACTGTCAAAAGCGAGGCTGTCAATAAAGATGGTACAGCCGTCAACAGCGAGGTTGTTGATAACAAAGAGACTGTGAATAATGACACAGCGGCGGAGGATGCAGCAGGAACTGATGAGGTAGGAGCCGCGGAAACGAGCGAGGATGCAGCACCTCCTCAGAGCTCCGAAAACATCACCTCCACTGAGCCCAAGACCTCGTTCCTGGACTCCTTCCTCAACAAGAGTGGACTTGGAAAGGTCATGGGTGGAAGGAAGAAGAAAGAACAGAGTGCCACCACAGCAGGAGGTGAGGAGAGCGCAGCTGAAGGAGCAGAGAAGGAGGGTGAAAAAGGAGGGGAGGAAACTGCAGCAAGTGAGGGAGGAGCAGAAGGAGGTGCAGAAGGAGAGGCATCGACAGAGAAAGTTGCCGAGAATGGAGAGAAGGAAGATAAGAAAGCAGAGAAGGGCAAATCAGCAGAAGCAAAATCCACAGTTCGAGATCTGATTAGGAAGCCTGTGGCAAGGATCTTCTCCCATCGTAGCACTGAGAAGAAGGAAGGCGCCACTGCAGAACCCCAGAAACAAGTAAAGGTCCGGTCCAAGTCCCTGGACCGACTGGAAGATCCCGAAGCACTTAATACCACTGCAGACTCCATTGTAGAGGAAGGAGCAGCAGCAGGAGCTGCAGAAGGAGAGCAGAAAGCCTCTGCCTCTTCAGCAACCACTAAGCACATGAAACGCTGGCACTCTTTCAAGAAACTCATGGCTCAGAAGGCACACAAGAAGACTGGAGGAGGTGAGGATGGGAAAGAGGAAGGAGCAGAGGGCGAAGGAGGTGGGGGAGATTCCTCCACGCTTGACTCCAAGGAGTCAGGCCAGAAGAGGTGGAAGCTGAAACGCTCCTGGACCTTCCAGGGCCTGAAGAGGGACACTTCCATGTCCGGCATCAGTGGTAAGGCCAAGGGCTCCGACAAAGACTCCGCCGAAAATGCCAAGCTGGAGGAGCCTGCAGGAGGAGCTGAGGGTGGAGAAGAAGCAGCTAAGGCAGAGGGAGTAGCAGAGGAGGGTAAGGTGGAGGGAGGAGAAGAAAAGGAAAAAGCAGAGGGAGGTGAGGAAGAGAAGGCAGCAGGAGGTGGAACGGTGACGCAACATGCCAATGAGATCTGGACCTCCTTCAAGAAACGTGTCATCCCCAAGAGCAAACGCGCCAATACGGAGTGCCCCCCTGGAGGGGAGGAGGATGCACCCCCAGTCACAGCCTCAGGTGAGACAACACAGAGTCGAGCATATAAACTACCGAACCGGTCTACGTAGGCTGGGTCCTTCGCGGCCCAAAAAGACCGCAAAGGCCAGAAGTGAGTGGCTGTGAAATTGAAATTCCCGCCTTTATATCTGTGTAACCTGCCCTTACCTCAGTCACCTAGTAACTGTGACTGTAGGAAAGCTGTTGAAATGGAGCCCAAACTTTTGCTCCTTTTTTTTAAAATGGATTTATTTAATGACAGCTCTTAATTCTAAATAAGCTTTAAAAACAAGTATAACACATTTCCACATCAAGGAATAAAAATGAGCAAATGATTCATTTCCAAATACACTTACGGGCTCTCTAGTAAGACATTAAAGGTAGACAAAACTATCCTGTTATAGAGCTTAACTCTAATCTCAGCCAAAACCATTTTCTCAGGAACAAATGAAACACTGAAATGGTAAATGGACTCGCTCTTATATAGCACTTTTCTACTCTGTCTGGGCACTCAAAGCGCTTATACAGCACATTTACCCATTCACACCCATTCAAACAAGCACTTCCATATGTAAGTAAGCTAAGTGCTTATTGTCTAACATTCACACACATTCATACTCCGATGCTGGCGTCGGAGAGCAACTCGGGGTTAAGCATCTTGCCCAAGGATACATTGGCACGCAGCCCGGAATCGAACACCTGACCTTCCGATTAGGAGGTGACCTGCTCTACCTCCAGAGCTACAGCCACCCCTGTCGAAGATGTTCTCGCTGGGTATAGCGAGCCCCGCCTGCCTGGTCAGCTGACAGCTGGTGAGACAAGCTGGCGGTTAGAGCAGAGGGAATGGACATCTCCAAAAATGTTGGCGCACTTCTGCAGTTAATTGATATATTGATAAATCAAGTAGATTCTCGCCTGAAAATATCTTAAAGGGTTATTTTGTGTCTCAGAAACAGTCATATTTCAAACATTTTGGCCGCTCTCCTCTGCCATTGCCATGTTTGAGTTTTGCTGTGCAATGAATCATGGGTAGGCCACGAAGGATACAACAAACTCATAGAAGCATTTGTGGGAGCCTTTATCATCTTGCTGTGATGTAATCAGCCTACAAATGTGGCCTTCGAAGGACTGAATTTGGACACAGCTAGAGACCCCACTGGTGTTTCGCTCCTTTTGTAAGCTTTTTCATAAAGGTGATTTCTCCTTGAAGCTTTACAGAAGGTTCCCTCTTAAAATGACCTTTGTTTAGTATTTGCTTGTTAACGCATTAAGCTCATTTTTTAATATCACAAATGATCACACAACCCTTCATTGGAGCCTCAGCCTTTAGATTGAGAACCACTGCTCTTTGAATGTTGTCATTTCCAGATTTACCGTCAGACTTTTGGATTCATCTTATTTTAGAGGAAGCTTTAAATGAGCACGCATGTAGTGAAGAGTTTGATTGCAAATCTTAAAAAGCACAGTTTATTAGCACCACAGTTGGACACCATTTAAAAATTCAGCTTCTGAAGCCAGCAGCTTGTTTGCACTCTGTCGCTGTCCACTGAGCACACACACAAGAGTTAAAGGCTTGCTAACTCTGGGGGAGGTAATGTAATTGAACATTCTCCCAAATAAAATATTCAGTGAGTGATGTGAAATTCAAATTACAGCATAGCTTAGGTCAACAGGAAAGCTGAAATTAAGCTTTTCTTTCTGCTTTTGGAAAACACAAAAGCGCACATCAGATATTAGGGACGGTTTACACTCCAATTCTAAATTATGAGCAATTATTTAGATAAACAATGTGAAGAATAGCTATGAAGTGAATTTGGTGCCACAAAATGCATAAAGTAACTGTAAGGCCTAAATCTGCATAATTAATCATTAACATATAAAGGTTTGATTATTTTTGTGGTATTGGAAAAGTCACACTATATTTTTATCAGTAGGTACATCCAAAGATGCATTCGAGTTATTAACATAAGAAAAGCTGTCCTTTCTAAATTATCAGTTAAACCCCTTATTTACCACAAGCTCACCAGTGGGCCTGCTAACTTGAGTTAACGTAAATGATGCCATTTGTGGACTTCCTGCAAAAAGTACCGTAATAATCCTATGATGGGTGTGAAGCGCAGCTCCTCAGCTTTCAGGAACCATTTGAATTTTTCTGATCAGACAAACCGTCGTGTAACTACGGTAATGTAAAGTGTGTTTGATCAGCCGTCTCAGCAGTGATATGCTCAGCGGTAACCCGCTGTTCACAGCCAGTAAGGGCAGGTAACAGGTGTGTCGGTGGAGATCGTCGCTGTTAAAGAGAATTTTTTTACATCAGGCGCAGGCAGGTATAGGAAAAAGGTACGAGAGAGGACCCTCCCGCTCCGTGTCCCCACTCGTCAGTGTTGGTGTCTGAGCATATGGTATGAAAAGGATTTGTATGACTGTGTGAAAACTAGACTGATATTAAAATTGAGAAAAGTTGTGATATGACAACTGATCAACAGTCCCCATCCATACCGTCTCACCAAAATCCTCAATGTCTAAGGTGCAAATAAAATTGAGGAGGAGACTGGAGTGGGGCCACATGAGCAGCCCCACCCACCGACCACTGGGTGACACACCTGTCCCCCACGACCCTGGCTGATGTGTCGTCAGCCATACTAACTATAGTATAACTAAAAAGGATCCGTACAGGACGTAGAACCACACGAATGGCACTACCCACTGCGGCCTATGCGGCACATGACAAACTAGCCTGAGTCTAAGACCAGCTGCCCTCAGCACACCCAAACTACTCTCCACATGGGAGACAGGCACTCCCCCACCTGAGCAATGGAACGCACATTTTTGAGTCCCATGTGCAAAAGTAATCATTAGAAATCTCATTATTTACGATGAACTTTAACCTTGAGCTCTCTTCTCCCCTCCAGGTGAGGAGGGAGTCACAGAGGAAAGCAAAGACGGAAAATCAGCCAAAGCCAAGCGTTCACATTTTGGCCGTGCAGTTTCCCTGAAGAACTTCATCATGCGGAAGGGCAAGTCCACCAGCGTGGACACGGGTGAGGGTGCCAAGGAGGAGGAGGCTGCAGAGGGAGGAGAAGCAGCAGCAGCAGCAGAGGAGGGAGGCGCCGATGGTGAAGCCGCCACAGCGACCGAGGAGACCAACGACAAAGATGCAGCAGCCGAGAAGACACCAGCGGAGGAGAGCGCAGCAGAGGTGGAGAAGGAGGCAGAGAAGACAACGGCCGACGCTCCAGTGACCAACGGGGAGAATGGCTGCTCCAACGGCACAGAGGAGGAGAACGCCACACACAATCACCAGGACGAGGAGGAGAAGACGACGGGGAGCAGCCCTGTGAAGAAGAGCAAGGATGCAGGAGGGGTGAAGGACGAGGCCAACGCCAAGATCATCAATGCCACGGCGGCTGTGAACAGCGGTGAGTTAGAGCACGCCAAGCGGGACTCTGACGAGCCTCAAAAGAGCAGCAGCAGCAAAGATGGAGAAACTAACGGCAAACAACAAGAAGCACTAACAAACAATAGCAGTAAACACCAACTGTACATATCACTAGCTGTTAGCAGGGAGGAAGGAGAAGGGCAGCAAGGGGAGGCAGAGTCTCCACAAAATGGAGGTTGTCATGATTCCAAAGAGTCACATGGCCAGGGAAAGAGAGAGGAGGAGGAAGAGGAGGAGGAAATGAGGAAGAGGGATCTAAGAGAGGCAGCAGTGGCCATAGTTCAAAATGTGATGTCAGCAGCAACCGACCAATTAGAGAGGGAGCTGTGCGTGGACAATGGGTTAAACGGGTGTTATGATGCTGATGTCAGATACTAAGTGTACACACACACACACACACACACACACACACACACACACACACACACGTAAATGATACAATTAAACATGCCAAATGTAAACTAGCACACGTTAGCACAGATTAGCATAATAAAGGTGGTGATTATGGAGCTGTGAGGAGAGGACCATATCATGGTGTGAAGACTGAAAGCAGGAGAAAGAATGGTGATTCTGACTCTGTCCAAAAGAAAAAAGAAAAACTTCCTGTGTCGCCAATTAAGAAAATGCATCTCATCCATTTAATCTGAACAGAAATGTAAAGAAATTAAAAGCTGTACCAACCGCAGGAAACAGCGGCTTTATTGAGAGAAGCAGCAAGATCCAGGAACTCTAACTTAGGTCAGTCCAAACTTAATCAGCAACCGTTTTCATTCAAGAAGCACAGAGTTTGAGAAACAAATTCTTTAGCAATTAGACTCTGATAAAGCTTCACTGCAGATCAGGCCCAGTGAATGAGAGGCCGAACGATGGAGGAGCACACAGAACAGAGACCGACTGACTCGCAGGACCAGAGTGATGATGACAGAACTGAATTTACTAGTGTGGTAAAAAGAGGAAATGATGTATAGAATAGTCTAGTGTATGGTCACCACATTGTTATGCTCTGTGACATCACCATGCCCTGTAACCCATTAAACGGGTGCTTGAGACATACCGAACTCTCTGGACAGAGTGCTCATTACTCAGATGAAACAACTGCACCAGTGCTGGTGAAGGAGTGAAAAAAGGAAAACCAGCTGCAAAGCAGTTGATGATTTCATTTATTTCAGCACCTCCCTCTGTAGAATCTGAGAATCTCTGAGTTCCTGCACTGATAAATCACAGAAACAGTGGTAAAGATGGTCAGTAGTACACTCATATCTTCAACCTGTGCCAGGTGGCAAAAACTGAAAGGTGCACAGTAAACTGAAGTTAAAGCATGGCGTATGCCATCATCAATTCAGTGATAAGTGACCATGAAGAGCTTGAATAGAATAGAATGCCTTTATTGTCACTATACAGGATGTACAATGAGATTGAAGTACGTGTAGGAGAGAGGGAAGGATGAAGCCGACGGTGAGGGGAAAATAGACTTCCTCTACACAGATCATGTTGACTCAAGCTGAGCTAAACAGCGAGTCTGAGAAACAGCTTGAAAGAAATGAATGTTTCATGCTAAGCCAAATCCCAACAAAGCAGGTTCTTTCATGGCAAACTGGATCTGCTGATTTTTTAAATTAATTTATTTATTTTTTGGACTGATGGGCCAAAGATTATTGAACTGTTACGTTTCACCTGCTGCAGCCAGTCTTTATGCTAAGCTAGGCTAACCATGACCAGCTCCATATTCAGCCACCACACCACCCAAAATGTTTGCCTGTGTGTTCAAAGGGGCACGCACGGAACCACACAGTGTATTTATAGGCATGCCAGCTTTTCTGGGTGATTGCATGCTAAATGTGATGCATTTCCTCCCGAATCCCTTTAAGGAAGTCGTAGAGTAGATGTTTGCTCAGCAGTGAATCACCTGTGAATGTTCAGCAGAGAGAGAGTGAGGAGTTTCCCTTTCATTTCATTAAGTTCATGCACAGATGAGCAGTAAAAGCTTTCAACAATGACCAGGACTCAGGTGGCGAGCAGGAAGCTGGCTGCTTATGAACTTACATGAAAATGTAAATATCAGATTATCTGCTCTGCGGCACATCCTGTTAGCCTGCAGAGCTCATTTGATTTTGAAGTGGCTTTGGTCAATTTTGACCCACACGTGGGAGTATTTCGGACGGACATGAGGAAATGTGACGATGGAGGTCAAATTTAGCATCTCCTGACATTTTAAGCCTTTCTGTGAGGGTGGTCTGCTCAGTGGACTTGCTCTTTTCCTTTCTGTTCATACCACTTCCCACATTCCCACCAGGGAGCCGCTGCGAGCTTCTGGACGCTGAGCAGTAGGAGGTGAAGTACCTGTGAACCAGAAGGTGCTCTGCTTCCTCCTCCATTATTTATCACTTTCAGCCTCCTCTTCATTCAAGTACTACGTGAGGCTCAGAGTCCAGTGACCGCCTCTCTTTGATCTCTCGCAGCCCGACAGATGCTCGTGGAGAGAATCGCAGCTCCTGCTGCTGCCGTGCAATTCACAGGGAGTCTCTTTGAAGCTCCAAGTCTTTTGCTAAAATGAACCCTGTTTAACGCCCACTGTTTAGGACATTGTGCCAAGCTTTCTGCGACACCAGCAGCCGATTTTTACCACCAATACAAGCGAGAAAGCACACCAAATATGCCACCATACCAGGGGTGTTTAGATGGTTTTGTTTTAAGTGTGGAAGAACTAAGAACCAGCAGAGAAACTGCTACCAAATCAGTCTCTAATAATTTTAATAGCATGCAGATTTCCTTCATTTTGGCCACCAACTTATTGGAGTTGTTGGAGCCAGAAGTGACCATTTACTGTAGATGAAGGTTGGGGTAGCAAGCTGCACCCATAAACTGTACATATGCAATGCACAGACACGGATACCAACAAAATCCCAGAATTTTACAATCAAAAACTGGAGCTCAGACTTCTTGGATGGTAATTATTGTAATAATTGCATTAAAAAGGCTCCAACATGGTCCACAATTAGCTGAGGTGAAGCCTAGCAAACAGCTAGCAGCTACAGCCACCTGTGTCACTAGAGGCCACGCCCCTAATAATGCAAACTTTAAGCCTTAACGCAATTTAAACAGGTGAGCTATTAGAACACCCCCCCCCCCCCCCCCCCCCCCCCCCCCCGCCAAAGAGGGGGGGGGGG
>VUQK01043784.1:0-10146 GCA_015106715.1 Bujurquina vittata | reverse complement strand
AAAATTTAGTACAATGAGCAGTCAAAAATAAAATTAGGGGGTTGGGAGGGGGGGGGGGTGGGGGGGGGGGGGGGGGGGGGCTTTTTCTGAATCTAAAAGGGGGAGGGGCATGTAACAGAACAAACATCTATTATATGTATTTAAAGGTTTTACATGGAGCTGATGGTGATTATAGAGTCATAGCTTCCTCTCTTCCTTAAACTGCTGCCGTCAGTGTCCGGGTGAGGGTCCACAGGCCAAACGTTGACCCTCGCAGCAATAATAATAATAACACGTCTCGCCGTCTGTGAAGTGTGTGGTGACGATAATTCCCTGCTGCCAGTTAAAATCGGCAGCATACTGTCTTGCTGTCAGGCCAAATCTGTGGGATTATGTTATTACAGCCATAATGCTGGAGTACAGTAGCTGAGCATGCACACACACACACACACAGAAATACCCCGAGGAAAACTGCTGCTTTGCCATTTAAAGACATCTTAATGTGTGATGTGTGATAATACCCGGTCAGGTTGGGAGCAGCTTTGAATAGCAGATGGAGGAGATGTCGGGATAACACCTCGGCAGTTAAAGTCGTCTTCAGACGACGTTCTCTGGGCTGCAGTTCAGGTCAAAGACGGAAAAAACAGGCAGAGCCGATGGATTACAAATCAGGATTATAGCGTATAGACACCAGCTGCTAATTACAGAGCAACACCTACATGAACTGGGCTGACAGGTCTCTGCTTTCATGATTAGATTAATATCACCAGCCATCCTCTGAACAAGGAGCTCGAGCTTAAACTGGAATCATTCTGTCCTTTATTTCATTGATACTGACTGATAATATAAGCCAGGACCTGTTCTGCTCATTTTCAGCTCCATTTTTTTCCATTCTTGGTTCGTACAAAAGCAGCTTTGCATGATTCACAGTTTAAATGAATCCTTCTTTACACTGATTGGCTGCTTCACTTAAACAGAAGACTGGGTGGGGCTTCTGTGCATGAAATAACCATATTAGGGATATTCCTTCAAAGTAACATCATGCAAAGCCAAAAAATGTGTTCTGAGCTGAATTCTGACACCTTTTTTTGGTAGAAATGCAATTCGATTTACATGTTTCCTTTTCATTTATTGAGCTACAAACTTATTATAGATCGGGCTACAATTACAAATTTAACATCATGTTTTAATGAGTAAGACTTTCAACTTGCAGCAGAGACCTCAGCAGGAAAGGGTTCACTGAGGTCACAGATCCCGGGAGAAGCAGGCTCGTTTTCTCACAGGCTTCTGTACAATCAGACATTAGTGGAGTCGCCCACTGCCGGCTCATTTAAAAACAAGTATTAAGGCGCTTCAGAACTGGCTTCACGGTTCAGACCAGTGGCTACATCCAGCCATTAAACAGTCTGTGTACAACATCCAGCTGCAGGGCTTAATTTATTTACCAAAATCTAAAGCTGTGGACAGAAAACCTTCAGCTCTGTGCACCACACACAATGTTTTTTAAGTCTGAAGAAAATCAGATGCTTTTTTTATTTTTAATAAAAACACACAAAGCGCATAATCTCTTCCCATTTTTTATTAGCAACTTCTGATTTATTTACAAAGCAAATGGCAGAATTTACAGAAGGTGAAACGGAAAACAACATTCACCACCGACACAAAGCCGCACTTTAGAGCGTCAGACTGATGACGCTGTGGTGAAGGGAACCACCTCAGCCAAAAGTAGCGACTCCTTCGGCCACAATTCAGCAGGAGCAGCAACATTAGTTTTTGCTCTCCAGCCCTGTAATCACACACTGCTGGTGCACGCTGTGGCAGACATTCAAGTGTAATACTCAAAGCCTGCATTACATGGATTTTATTTATATCGCCATCTGATGCACTTTTAATCTGTAACAGTTCCTGCATGCTGGATTTAAAATGAGACAATACTCTCTGTCAGACATGTCTTATCTGCTCTGGATTTGCTGTAGGTCCACTTTATGACAGCAGCTGCATTATGTAAGAAAATACAAACACTGACATTGACTCAGGATCAGTAGCCCTCCAAAATAAAGCTCCAGCCTCAGGCCTCACTGAGAAAACATGCGTGATTTCTGTGAAAGCGAGCCGGCGCTCAGGCTGATGGGAGCACACACGGAGAGTTTTCCCACAGCTGACCCGGGTGATGTATGGAGCGTTTAGTCCATCCAGACAGGTCAGCATCAACACTTTAACTGAAACACACATTGAGGGCGGTCTATATGTTCACATGCACGTGCGCACACACACACACACACACACACAGAGCTGGCTGCAGAGGCCACTCAGAGCCATAATGCACATGTGCACACATTCACACACAAGGCTCACAGGAGTGTGAGTGTGAGAGAGAGGGACTGCAGGCAGCTTCTTTGTGCTTGATCACACAGATAAAAAGATGGTGCAAAGCTCCACTATGAGATTGACCATTTCCTGGGGCTGAGTGATGTCACAGGCAGCCGCTGTGACATCACTCATCAGTGAAGTCCTGTTTTTGAAGCCAACTCGTTGCAACTTTAAGGACTGACAACAAAGCGAGGGTCCAAAAGCTGCAGTTCCCCAATTTCCCCTCAAGACTCCAAAAGCGAGTAAACCCCACAGACAACTCAGACTATAACTTTCCCAAAAGCTTTGGGTTTCATAGCCTCTGCTTCTTCTGGTTTTTTTATATGTTTCTATGATACAGTGAAGATCAACCACAGGTATTTCATAAGCTTCAAAAACGTTTACTAGCAAATAAATCAAACCTGCTTTTTAAGGATGGAGCATATCAAAAACACTCTCAAAGCCCTTCCAAGCATCCTGGAACAATTTGGTGACAATCTGTGCATTTTTTAACATGATGGAGCTTCACCTCACAAAAGTGAGAACTAAGTGGAGAATCGATGGTCAGGAGCCCACAAACTGATGAGCCTGGAGCTCTGATGAGGCCGGGATGGACCGAGCAGGATGTCCAGCATCCACAGAGAGTCTTTGCAGACTCTTGCTGATTTATTTGCCAGTAAAATCTGTGAAACGTATGAAATGCTTATGACTGTCCATCTCTAAATCATAGAAACATGTAATAAAAAAATACATAAAAACAAACATCAAAATGTGTAAAACTAATTGGTGCAGCTGGTTTCAGACTAAATAATAAAAAAATAAACTTTTAGAAATTTGCTGATGCAGCCTCTACAGCACACGGTGAGTCTGCAGCACCGTCTTAAACTACACTTTTAAACGTCTTATACTCTGATGGTAACGCCACACGCTTGAGGTCAATACATTCATTTGGCAAGTGGAAGATTGCTGGTTCAGATTGAGCCAGACACACAAATTCCCTTTGGGGTCAAATGAAAACATGCGGAGCTGAAAGCAGCTTTAAAGTTGCACCCTAAAAGGGCCGCTGAGACAAACAAGTCCAACCCACACTGAAGTGAAGCAAAAGAAAAACTCACACAGGCAGCTGCTGCTCGCCTCTGGCTCCAACAAACCAACATGGCAGCCAAAGTGCTCGAATTTAAACCGTGGAGTCCAGAAACCATCTTTTATATACAGTCTATGACTTTTAACCCACAGTCAGACCACGCGAGTCATCTGGTCTGTGCTTGAAGGATAAACTTCTATTATCACTATAATCTGTTGGTTATTTTTGTGCCCCTAATGAAAGCTGCCGCATGTTTCGTGGTATCTGCACAACATGTCAAAGTCTGAGGAGACAAAACGAGTCGTCTCAACACACAGACGGGAAGGACAAAATCTGTATTGAGAATTAAATCAACGCGGCAGCTGAAAAAGACAAAACCACGAAAGGACAAATGTGGCCCACATGAGAAATATTTAGAACACTTACTCACATTTTTCCTTCCTGATTCACAACTTCCAAAGTTCCACAAACTCAACTTTGAGCCTAAAAAACAAACCAAAGAGCCCCAAAGCCCCGAAATTTACCGCTGTGACACACAGAAAATCTGTGCATAGAAACCTGAAGTCAAACAAGCTGCTCTGAAGCACAAAACATTTAACATGAAATCTGTCAAAATATACTGTTTATGTATTTAGAATATAGAGATATATAAATACAAACAGGCAATAAAAAGAACCAAATAAAAAAAGACCTGCGTGTCACTGTGATCGATTCTGCTCCCAGTCTCTGTAAAAATCAAGGCTTACAAAGCTCATAAATTCTGGGATTAAATCACACGGCGACGCCGATCATTCGCTCCTTCTCTCCGTTCCCTCTTCCATTCCACAGCTCCCTCCTCACATGGATGTCCTTCCTGTTTACTCCACAGTCTCATTTTTAGAAACCCTTCACTCCATCTTGGACATCTCAAACTTTGTCGTCATCGTTTCCTGCGACAGAAAACACATCAGCACACTCGTTAGTTTGCACATCGGTTACAATAAAAGCCTGCGCGGCCTTTAGTGGTCAGAGATCTGCTCCCGTTCAGGAGCTTTGAGACGGTGGAAGCCGAGGCTGCGTGCAAACTACCGGAGTTTGTACCAAGAGTGGAAAAATGAATGAAGCCCCAAAAGCTGCCCTAAAGGTGAGTCAGTGCCCCTCCCATGTTAAAATCTCCAACTTTCCAGCAGATGCCCCGCCGGAGCTGTGTTGCAAATAGAATTATTAAAAATATATTTTACTTTACAGACCCTTCAGAAGCGCCACACGTGGAGATTTAGGAAGTTTTTTATGCTTTTGTGACTCCAACACCTCGTCTGGATCCAGGAATATTCTTTCCAGACTTTCACTCCTGTGCTATAAAGCTGGCATTTTTTGAAAAACCTGCAGGAGTAGTTACTGACTTTGTGGAAATTTGCACCTTTTGTAAATCATCCAGGAGGACAGACTGGACCCTTTGGTGGTTCTGGCCCCACATTTGACCCCAGCTTTACATTCTTTAACTGTATGAATGTGTCGCTGCCACACCATCTATCAGCATAAATGTGCATCGCCCAATTTTTTGGTAATTTTAAAAAACACAAAATTTAAAGCAGCAAACACTCAAATAACCAGGCAGGGCAGTCACGTTCTACCACATTTACACATTATACCGGTCCATTCACACGTTTTTGCTCACACCCATAAATGTCTTTTGATAAAAAATGTTGCAGACATCTGATGCACTTGGAGTGACAAAGAAACTGCACAATTCATCAGCATTCACCAATAAAAAGGTCTTTTCTATCGAGCCGGCCGGCGCTCAGTCGGCAAGCTTGATTTCAGCTGTAACTCTTAAAAATAGACATGTTTATATTTGAGGTGCTTTTAAAGGAACCAGCGGGCGCAGAGGTTAGGAAAGCCGAAGCATATTTAAGAACTGACTTCTGCCTTCACCTCCATCTTTTTGTGGGAGTTGACAACAACACTGGAGAGCTCCATGTGTCTCACAGAAAGGAGGAATCTTCAAACACTGGCTCGGCTACCAGAATCCAGGTTAACAGGATTTATTGAGGTTGCAAAACACAAAGAGAGAGACCTGAGCGGTGGGGTCATGATTGAGGCCTTCTCAATCATGAAGAATCCCATAATTTACCATAACAGGAGGTTAGGTTCAGATTTAGCCTTTTTTTAACTCAAATAACAAGAACACATTATATAATCTGCCAAAATTAAAGGCATTATTTCCCCTTAAATTAACCCTTTGATAAGCCAGAGTCATTACACACACTTCCATTATCCTCACCAGAAGAGCGAAGCCTCCTCTCACTGCAGGGACCACAGAGTGTGTGCACACTTCATATCTTCTATGGGTTTTAATATCCCTCTGCGTTCATATGGCAGCTTATGTAAGAAATTGATTTTACATAAGAGGCACTTTGTTGATTGCTGGATGCCTTAAAGAGGCTCGGTTAGAAGATGAGAGTAAATAATTTGGAAAATGGTCTGAATAAACAGCCAACAGAGGGCACGGGTAAAAAAAGAAACATATTAAACAAGTGCCGCGTCTGCCGGAGGTCAATGTGAACCAGCTCTGGAGGATTTTACCCATTACACAAACAATCGATCATTTTTTAAATCTATTTGTTTTTTGTTTTTTTTAATTCAGTGGGATCATTAACAGCTGCAGCACGCACACACACACACCCACCCTTCCACATGTGAGCACACATGTACGTGCATCGCGTCACACCTTTCTGCTCACCATGACAACACAGAGCAGGATAAACAAGTGTGACGCAAGCAGCAGAAAAGGGTCTCTGCTGAGGGTCTGTCGCCCCCTGCTGCTCACAAACAGAACTGTAGATATCAGAAACCAAGTGTGTGTGGGTGCGTGCGTGTGTGTTTTTAACTTCTGTCATTCCGACATTTTAGCGGCGAGACCTTTATCATAGTTTGTGGAGAGAAACCGTCTGTTTTTTGTTTGCTAGGTGCCCCACTCAGACACTGCATCCCACTGTAGCTCAGGAGGCTGTAGCTCAGGAGGCTGTAGCTCAGGAGGCTGTAGCTCAGGAGGCTGTAGCTCAGGTGGTAGAGCAGGTCACCTAATGATTGGAAGGTAAGTGATTCGATTCCTGGCTGCTTCAGGCTGCGTGCCAAAGTGTCCCTGGGCAAGATACTGAACCCCAAGTTGCTCTCTGGCGCACGCGTTGGAGTATGAATGTGTGTGACTGTTAGACAATAAGCACTTAGCTTAGTTTCATATGGAAGTGCTTGAATTAATGGTTGTGAATGGGTGAATGTAAATGTGTTTTATAAGAGCGCTCAGAGTAGAAAAGCGCTACATAAGAACTAGTGCATTTACTTGTCAGCCTCCACGGCCCACAAACACCCACAGTGATGGATAAAGTTTAATAAGTGCAAGTTTACCTCGTCAGAGTCCAGCAGGGGCGGCAGGGCACTGTGAAGAAGAGAAAAGGATGTTCATATTCATTTAGGATATGCAACAAGCAGTACGATGACCCTGATTAACGCTGCTGGTGACTTACACGTCTGCCATAGATGATGGGATGTTCTCTTCAACCCATTTCAGGTCCTCGTCCTGAAACACAAGAAAACATTTAGATTCACTATGAATTTCTGCAGAAAACGATCACACTGCATGTTGCAAATAGAAGCTATTCCTTTAAACACCAAATATAGATTCATTAGCTGTTGTAGAAACTGACCGATACCATATGGAGCTAAGATTACTGAACAATAAATCACATAAAAAAGAACGAATGTAGTAACAAATCCTGAGTAAAGCAGAAAAGCAATAAGATGATAATACAAATGGAAAAAAATATAAAATATTAAAGAGAAAGTTAAGTTTTTAATCCATTTACCGGGGCCCTTAAAAGAAAATAACGTTGAAGCATTCTGCTCCACCTGGTGGCTGTGCTACCACTGTGGTGAGGACACCTCGTGGTTTTACTGTGGATGAGCTGCGGCAGGGGAAGTCTGCTCGTCCTGATGGAGTAGCACCTAGGCTTCTCAAGGAGTGTGCATCTGAGCTGGCTGTGCCTCTGCAGACTTTATTCACTCAGAGTCTTTGCATTGGACAAGTCCCTGACAGTGAAAATTGTCATACCTTGTACCACTTCCTAAAGTTGGGAGACCAGTAGGGATCAAGGACTATAGACCAGTGGCCCTGACATCTGTAATTATGAAGACTTTTGAGAGGCTCTTGCCCCGGGTCCTCAAGCCACAGGTGGAAAAGGCTTTGGCCCCATTACAATTAGAGCTTATTGCAGCTTTTACAGTCTGGAGTAGGAGAAATGGTGTGATCTTGAGTACATCTAAGACCAAGAAGATTTCCCCATCGTAATTGATGGAGAGCACTGAAGTTGTTTCATCCTACAAATATCTTGGAGTCCATATTGACCACATGCTGGACTGGTCAGTGGATGTGGACAGAGGAGACTCTACTTTTTGAGGAGGCTCAAAGCCTTCAGTGTCTGTCATGAGTTCCTGTACACGTTTTAGCAGTCTGTTGTGGCAAGTGCTGTGTTTTTAGAAGTAGCTTGCTGGGGAAGCAGCATGACCGTGAGGGTCCGCAAAAGGCTTGATAAGCTGGTGTGTTTCAGTGATGGGTGGGAGAGTGGACTATGTCGGGGAGCTGGTGGAGAAGAGGGTGAGGGGTCTCATGCAGACCATCATTAGCTGCAGCAAACACCCTTTGCATCAGACTGTCAGGTCAGAGAAGCAGCCGAAGTAACAGGCTCCTTCAGGAGGTTCTTCTTGTTGGTGTGTGAATTTGGTTCATTTGTTTACGTCTCATTTGTTTTACAGACATGTCTTTCATGTCTGGTTGCACTGAGGGTGACTTGTGATGTTCTGTGTGGTGATTTGTAGTTGCTGTTGGACAAATGAATTTCCCCAACGGAGATTAATAAAGTACCTATCCATCCATCCATCGATCTATCAAAAGCTGCAGTTCCTCTGTAGTCCAACGGAGGCCTCACTGTTAAAACTTTACAGCAGAAATAAACAGGTCTGCAGCCTGAAATTTTCTCCTTCACAATAACTGTACTTTTTTAAATAACTCATCACTCTGAATTTCATGGGGCAATTTTTCTGGACCTCTGGATTCTGTTTGTGAAACATTTTTAAAGCAACTACCTGACCAATAATATGGCTGCTGTGTGCGTAATTCCACTAACAGACAATCCATGAAGGCAGAGCTTCCGTTTTGCTGAAATTGTAGGATTGTATTGGGATGTTACTGAGCACTGATTCACAGCTCTAGGTCTGTGTGAAGCTTCCATACAGTCTGTGGAGGCAGCCTGATCACCGCCTCTCATCCAAACATGGTCACAAAAATCCAACATGAACACTAGAGTTCAAAACCAGCATTTGGAAGCCACAAACTCACAATTTTGCTGGCTTTGGCTGAGCCATTGGTCTCATTCTTCATGCCCCTCATCTTCATCCCCTCTGGAAAAACAAAACAATTAATAAAACATGGAGGATCATACACTGGCAATAGCTCATACACATACAGTATTGCTTTCAGTGGTAGAAACATTGGTCATTGAACATGATCAAAGTTTCTAATTATGAGTTCAGTCTATGTACTGTACTGTGCAAAAGTCTTGAGCCACCGTTCATTTCTTAGTTTTGTTAGGAAAATGGGAATCAGGTGCAGTGATTTACTGAAATGTGCAAACATACGTGAATATATGGTAAGAGCCTGTACAGTTCTAACTGGCTTTAAAGTCAATATTTGGCCTGAACTCTCTGAGGCAACTTTGTCTCATTTCTTTGAGGAGTCTTCAGGAACAGTTCTTCATGCTTCTTAAAGGACATTCAAAGCTCTTCTTTAATGTTGGCTTTTTTATTTTATTCTCTGCCAAGATGATCCCACGCTGCTGCAATACTGTTGAGGTCCAGGCTCTTAGGAGGCCAATCCATGGCTCATAGTGTCCTATTGTGAATCTTTCTATTCTGCCTACCACAAACTGTCACTTCTTTTCCTCCACTTTTTCCATGATGAGATATGCCAGGTTTTCAGCTAACAGATCTTTGGGGATCACCTTGTTGGTCCCAAAATACTATTTTATGTCAAACTGCATTATCTTTAGCAGTTTTCATAAATTCAATTATAAATACAATTTAAAATTGGTTCTAAACATGACTGTTATGTCAAAGTCTGTCAGGTACAAGAACTGGAGGGAAAATTAGTTAAAAAGCAGCCAATGTCCAAAGAAAACTTTGAAAGACATTCAGAAAACCTGGAGAACTGTTGCTCCGTTAATATATACAATACCAGATAATATTATGTATCTAACATTCTGTGAACACAGTTGATCCTACGGGTCATTGAAGGCAACTGAATCTGATTGGACCATGTGACTCGATGAGGCTAGGGAGTGTGGATCCCACTAGTCTCAGTTAATGCTCTAAAATAAAAAGCACGGACCCGCTTACTAATTGCAATGACAGAACAGCAAACCGGTGAATGGCACAGTGCCGGGCGATCAATCGCTGGCTAGAACCCTGATATGGTAAAGAAGGATTATTATGAATTGTTATTAATCATGGAAAGCTATTCTAATAGAATAAAAAAAAAAATTAGAGCGCTCAGTAGCAGAAGTAGTTCGCTTTAATGGATTACCGTATTTTCTGGACTATAAGTCGCACTTTTTTTCATAGTTTGTCCGAGGGTGCGACCCATACTCCGCAGCGACTTATATGTGAAATTATTAACACATTATTATATAAATTATAAGTTT
>VUQK01043775.1:22659-50101 GCA_015106715.1 Bujurquina vittata | reverse complement strand
TGTTATGCCTTAGGATTTTGGTTTCTTAGTTTTGGTGTTTCCTGTTTTCCTTTTGTCTTGTAATCTGTTCCAGTGTTTATGTCCTTGTGTTCCCTGTGTGTTGTATTTGAAGTTCTGTTATTTGCCTATGCGTCCTGTTTTGTCACTTCCTGTTTTATTTTGATGAGCTTGGGTTTCGTGTGCTTTGTTTCTAGTTTTTCTTCCTGTGTTTCATTAGTGTGATTTGGTCCTCCTGTTCTCCCCAGCTGTTTCCTGTCTCCCCTCGTTAGCCCTCTTGTTATTTAAGTCCTGTGCTTTCTGTGCCTCTTGTCGCGTCGTCCGTCTACCCTCTGTCATCTGTCGTCATTCTTTTCCCTCCTGCTGTGTGTTCCTGTTCCCGCCCCCCGCGTTTGTTTGGTTCCCGTGTTCCTGCAATAAATGTTGGTGTATATATCCACATCCGTCTCTGGTGTCCCATCGTGAGGTCCTCTTTCCACCTGCCACACAGCCGTTGCATGACATTTGGGTTTTTTTTACACTAGTTTACCTGAACACATTCAGTTCTAGTGCTTTTGATCACTTGAAACAAATTGTGGTTTGATACAAAATGTGTCATTTAATGAATCGAGGCGCAAATAGCAGGGAATAAAAGCTGAAACTCTGAAATGTTTTGATCTCACACACAGCAATAGCAAATTAACTGGTCTTGCTGTTCCAATACCTTTGGAAGGCACTACATAGAAAGCAAATAGTGAATGGACTGGTTCTTGTATAGCGCTTTTCTACGCTACTTGATCACTCAAAGCTCTTTGCGAAGAATGTTTGAAAGAAGCCATGGAAGTGGCATTAGTGAAAAAACTGTCCTGCATGGTCACTTTGGTGTTCCATCATGCATCATTTGAGTAGCTGTAGCTTAGGAGGTATAGCAGGTCACCTACTAATTAGAAGATTGGTTGTTTGATCACTGACAGATCAGAGTTCAGACAGTTCTTCCTTAGAGTCATGACAATAACACTTAGGTTTTATCATAGAAATGATGTGATAACAAGCCATGTTCAGGTGGTAGAAGCTGTGAGGAGGTTTGTTTTTTTTAAGATTTTTTAGAATTCCTGGTGTGAAAGAAGTCTCTTGCATTTAGGGACAATCTTCTCTTAAATAGCGGAGTTGGCATTAGATACAGTTTGACAGTCCAACAAGCCCTTTGTAGCACAAAGTCAGTATGCTTCCTTTAATTTAATCCTTGGTTCACTGAACAGCAAATTATCTCCAGTCAAACTCTGGTTGAAATCCAAATTGGAGAGGAGAGCTGGCCTTTGTGAAAACAGATAAACCCACTTGATTCAGTTTAAGACTTCATGGCTCAATCCAAGAGAATGGCATCACAGCTGAAATTATCTCTGTCCACTGGCATACTGTCTCCCCTGGGTTGTGAAAAGTAAAACCTTTAGACTCCATTCTTAACATTCGCAACTTGACTTTTTGAAAGGGGCATTTTTTTAACAGGCTATGACATCGGGGGACAGGCAGAGGATATTTGGACACATTTGAGGAGAGAGAGGTGGACAGCCTTCCACGGAGACCCTGTATGTGTCTTGACGTGTCATTAAAGTTGTGTCATATGAGCAATGGCTTGTTAGAGGACATAAATGTCAACAGCAGATGTGAGACAATCACTGTAAAATGTAAAAAGTCCTTACATGTGTGATTGTGCGCTCACAGTTTCCCTGTGATCTCCCAGGTGATGTACCACTCTAATAGGCACAGATGTAAAAGTGCAAGGTGACACAGCGTCAGTATTTCGAGTTATCATAGTTTCACCATCATGCAGGTCCTACTGTCCCTTTCATTGGTGTCTGTCACATGTGAAATGGTCCCAGATGGCAAGCACTGATTTCATTAGTGGAGAACTCTTAAGAGGATCCAGTGATTTTTTTTTTCCACCCACAGGGATTATCTCTTGCGACAGGCTGCCCAGCAGCGTTTAGACAGATTTCACCAAGCACTGTCCCTTATTAACTCTATCACTCTGTCAGATGCCCAGACACACTCCTCCACCCAACACAACTGCTACCCTCGTTCCCTCTTCCTCCTTTCTCTGTAGCAGTCTGCGCCAAAGGGAACATATGGAAGGGACTCAAAGCTAGATACACTTGGTTACAGCTGCATGACACATTGTGCACTGTGGCACTGCTGCTGTTCATCCTGTCATTGTATTTCATATAGTGGATAAGTGCAGTCCTCACTTCTGATTGGTGAGGTCTAAACTTTTGATTTTATTCGGTCTCGTAAAGCAAACAAATTGGTTCTATATAAATTTTGATAGTAAACATGTGATCAAATTTTATGTATTACGTTTTTCTAAGATGTTTTGATAATAAAAAAAGGCATACTTCATCCAATGCTTTTTCAGTTCAGTTTTAATCATAGGACTAAATCACAAAAAGAGTCGCCTTGAGGTGCTTTATATTGTGAGCTAAAGATCCTCCAATAATAGATAGAAAATCCAAACAATAAGATGTCTCTCTATGTGTAAGCACTTGGCAACAGCGGGAAGGGAAAACTCCCTTTCAGCAGGAAGAAACCTTCAGCAGAACCAGGCTGAGGGAGGGGGTGAGGGGAGAGAGACAGGACAATAGACATGCTGTGGAAGAGAGCCAGAGAGTTATAATAACTAACAATTAAATGCAGAGTGGTGTATAAGCACATAGAGAGTCACAAGAGGTGAATGAAGAGGAAAAACTCAGTGCATCATGGGAAAACCCCAGCAGCCTAGGCCTATAGCAGCCCTAACTATAAGCTTGATCAGAAAGTAAAGTTTTAAGCCTATTCTTAAAAAATAGAGAGCGTGTCTGTCTCCTGAATCCAAACTGGGAGCTGGTCCCACAGCAGAGGGGCCTGAACGCTGAAGGCTCTGCCTCCCATTCTACTTTTAAATACCTAGGAACCACAAGTAATCCAGCAGTCTGAGAGTGAAGTGCTCTACTGGGGTGATGAAGTACTTTGAGCTCTTTAAGATAAGATGGGGCCTGATTATTCAAGAAATTGTAAATTTGATTTAAATTTTATTCTGGATCTAACAGGAAGCCAATGAAGAGAAGCCAGTATGGGAGAAATCTGCTCTCTCTTTCTAGTCCCTGTTAGTGCTTATGCTGCAGTAGTGTGGATCAGCTGAAGGCTTTTCAGGGAGCTTTTAGGACAACTTGATAGTAACAAATTACAGTAGTCCAGTAGTAATAAATGTATGAACTAGTTTTTCAGCAAGACTCTGAGACTAGATGTTCCTAATTTTAGAGATATTGCACAAATGCAAGAAAGCAATCCTCCATATTTGTTTAACGTGAACTACATATCCCGGTCAAAAATTACTGTTACTGGAGGCCAAAGAAAATGCTGGTTAGACATCATGTTTCTAAGGTTTGTAGGGCCAAGTACAGTAAGATCCGTTCTATCTGAATTTAGAAGCAAGAAATTAGAGATCATCAAGGTCTTTATGTCTTTAAGACATCCCTGCAGTTTAACTAATTGGTTTATGTAATCTGGCTTCATGCATCGATTAAGGTAGGTATCATCTGCATAGAAATGAAATGGAGTACCTTTTAATACCTATGGCATGCTCTAATCTTTGTAATAAAATATTATGGTCAAAAGTATTGAAGACTGCACCGAGGTCCAGGTGCACAGAGATGAGTCCACTGTCAAAGGACGTAGATAATTTGTAATTTTCACTAATTCTGTTTCTGCATTGTGAAGAATTCTGAAATCTGACAGAAACTCTGTGAGCACCAAAACAACAATTAACCATTGCAATATGTAAATAAAGAGCAGACTCAATTCTAATACAGAGGAGTGAGGAATGTAAATGCCTGTCAGTGTGCACCAAGACATTTTGTCTTAAAAAGCAGGAGGGAAGAAAAATAGTCATTTTAATTAGCTTGGTCTGCTCTGTCATCATCATACACAGAACAAGAAGCACTCCGAGAATGCAAACCTCCACCAAAGCAGCTCACTCTCTGTTTTAAGGGAATATTTTTGTATTTTCTATATATTGTTCTTTTATAGTTAGTTAGCAATTACGCCACAGATTCATTATCAGCTCAGAATAAAATTTTATCTCCATCTTTCTAACTATGTGACTGGTCAGTAATGCAGCTGTCAGGCTGTCACTCAGTTCCTGTGACACATTTACTGTATGTTACTTTAACAATCACTGTTTAAATAAAACTCATCTGCGTAAAGCTTTAGACACGTAACAAAAAGATTGACGATCGATCATTTGCTGTGTTGTAATCGGTCACACTGACAGAAAAATGTCTGTCACAGATGGCAACATCATAAAGGCACAGAGTCTTCAGTGAAAACTGTACTGAAGTATCTGAAATAGCTGACCAACATGTAAAAGCTAGAAAAGCTTATATTAGTGATAAAACTTTAACGACTTGAATGCTGCCTCGCTTTTTTTTCTAATGTGAAGAAGATGCTTTATTGAGTCAGTATTAACTACTAAGAGTAACTCAATCAAACGCCTCTGGTATGGCTTTAAGCAAGCCAAGAGTGAGATCAAATTGGGAACATTAAAGAATGAGGTTGTTACAGCCCAACAGTACAATAAATGTACACTGAACAAATACTGAAAAAAATTACAATCAAATTGTTACAAAAGCAGTTTTATTTATAATAAACTGACTTGAGGTCAGAAACTAACAGCATAGGCCCTTAAGTAAACTGTGCCTGGTCATTTCCTTCATCTCCTTTTTATCTTCTTTCTGCCACCAACACTTCGGCTCGGTCAAATACATTAGATTTAAATATCAAATCTGATCGAATCAAATGAAAGCTCAAGTTGGGCAAATGATGGCCATAGAAGATGTTAAAAAGTATAGCTATATATATTATATATCATCCTTTTATACTGTCCGTGATGACAGGACGGGCCAAGCTAATTAGAATAACTTTTTTTCCCATCTACTGCTTTAAGACAAATGTCATGGTCTACACTCACATGCATTAATACTCCTCGCCCCACTGGATTAAAATAGAGGCTTTATTTACCTGTTGCCGTGGTGAATCCTGAGGCCTCTACTACAAAGCAGGATTTTGGATTATCCAGGTCTTTGTGTTTTCCTGATGAGCTGCAGTAACAAATGTCGATTCTTGGATTCGTATTCCTTGATTGTTTTTTCTTTTGGCTACAAACAATTGTACAATGCTTTCGTTGTTCTTTAAGCGTTAATGTCCAAAAACAGAACGCCTACATTGCACTTGCAAACCTCATATCCATTTTGTACGCAGATTAAGCCTATGTTTGAATTCGTTTTTTCATTTAATCATTACTCCCGAACCCTTCAAAATCACCAAGTCTGCAGCTGAGAGAATTAAAAACTGAAACTGTGGAGGAGGAGGTTATGCTCCGAGTTTGTTTAAAATCAGCTGGAAACGTTTTCACTGATTCTGTCTCTTTTTTTCACATCATGGTTCAAATGCAATATAGATTCTGGGAGTACATTTGATATGCTTCGCTTGTGAAGCTGTACCTTACTAAAACCAGTGAATGAAGCACAAACTGTGTTGCATTGTGACAGGAATGTGCATGATAAAGTTGGCAATATAGGAAATGTATAAAATGTTACAATATTTTATTCTTATCTGCTAAATCTCGTATACATGGCTGGAATTGCAGCTACTAGAACACACACCAAGAATACATGTTCAGTCAAATTAATTTCTCTTTGATCAGCTGAGAGGCCGTTCCACGCCTCCTTTATGAGACAGTGGGACAGTAAACATTTAAATGTATCTAGTTTAAGGTTTCAAAATTCTAATTTGCAGCCATCACCTTAGAAATAAACAGCAGCACACTCAGCAATAAAATAATTAACTGGAATTCAAATACTTATTTTACTGCTTCATGCGCGAAATCTCCAGATCAATTATTTGCAGCATTCATCTCTTGTCCTTTATACAACTGTTGCATTTTACTGCTCTTTATAGATTTTTAATCACCAATTGATATCATCTCCGGTGTAGGTGGCAGAGGGATGATTTTCTGTGGAAGAAAAGTCAGATGACCCATGAAACGCCTCTTTTAGAGTAGTTAGCCCTAACTCCAACCCTTTCATGTGAAGTCTGAGTTGATAACCAGCTTTGTGTGACTGCTTATCCTGATTGCCAATGTTAGGGTAAGTGAACAGAAGATGGGCTGGGCACTGTATTTTGAGCTCTCCTCTTAGCATATGGCCCTGGTATCCGAGCTCCATTGAGTATAGTTTCAAAAACTATACTCAAAAAGCCTAATAAAATAACTGATAACAGAAAAACTTCAAATAATCACAAAATCCAAGAACTCCAGTATTTTCAAACAAAACTAAATAAAACAAAAAAAGAAAAGAAAAACTACAAAACCACAAAGACCCTGGGACCAGCCATGTTAATCATTAGGCTTTGTTTTTTGAAGCCTCAGTTTGAGCATTTTGGAGCCAAAAGTAACCATGTTTGGATGGGAAAATGCCTGATCAGTCTACTTGTCAATCAAAACTGTCTAATTTTAAACCTCAGCAAATCCAAATGGGTGAGCTCAATAAAAACAATCCCTTCCCCCATACATTTGTTATGAAGGTGGAATTAGTTACAGAGACCACGTGTAAGCTGCATTTTCCAATCTAGTTGCCACACAGGCTTGAATTGCTTCAGCAGAAATGTGACAATACAGGCTTGATCCTGGTTTTGGCCCAGTAGCTACAGACTGGACCACATTAAAAGAGGCTGTACTCTTCCTGACTGTAGAATTGTAAAATAAATAAATAAATGTATCTAGCTATTGACTATTACCTGACAATGACGCGTGGTGGAGGATTGTTTTTTTTTTTAAACTATTGCTTTATTAAAAATAGCAATAAAATACTATGAAAAACCTCAATACACATAAAACTGTTTGTTTACCAAATTCTACATAAAGCATCAAAAATAAAATATTTATTCTGCAGAAAAAGTCCCCTATAAGTGATATTAGGATCAGGATTGCTGTTGCTGATGTTTAAGCTTCCGCTCGTTTGAAACACTTTCTGCATCATATTCTGTAAAATCATAGGTTTGCAGTGGCTATCCTCTGGGGACCACGGCTTTAATAAATCAGCTTATAAATATAGCTGATCTCAACTGATCTCAGAGCAGTGAAAGCAGAGCCAGTGGCAGCTCCTCTAGCACGCCAGTCTCCCATCAAAGTTTGTCGACAATGTGCATGCGCAAACAACCTGCTGCAGGTCTCTCACCTTGACAAGCCCCAGCTGTTGTTAAAGGGACACAGACACACCCTCGGGAGCCGCCTAAAAATTTCAGTGGCTCGGTTGTCGGGCTGCATTAATTCTGCTTCCAGAGACAACGGACAACTGCAGCCACGGTGATGTAAAGGATGGATGCAGAAAGGCAGGAGAGGAGCTTTATGACAGAAAGCTGTCAAGAGAGGCTGCTTTACTTTGCTATGTTTACATGCTCTCACCCACTCACCATACAGTATGCATTCACAATTTACCTGAAGCGTAAACTAACCCATCAGATAGTCAGCTAAAGAAAGGTAGATGTTTAATCGCTCATTCAGTGACATTCACTCCTGCAACCAGATGTAATGAACTCACATGAGCACACATTTGTCACACAGTGGCCTTTAAAGCATCCTTACAGCTGCACAGTTAATCATCCAGTGAGCAAAATAACATTGTGTTGTAGATAACATACTCAGTTTAAAATTCAGCAGTCAAACCCAAAGCGCTGGGGAGCTGCACTCTCTGATTTGAGCTTTATTTGATGTGAGTGCTACTTCAGCAAGGGAGGGACAGCAGCAGTGACAGAACGAGGGAGATTATGCTTGCGTCCCTGTATTCCCTCGGTGTGTGTCTGTGTATGTGATACTGAAGGAAAATATGCAAATGACCATGCATGTCTTTGAGGGATTTGCTAAATGAGATTTTTGAGGACAATGTTTTGTCCTTTGCTGCATGTACTGAAATTATGCTTGACACCTTGAGCATATTGAAATGAGGATAAGCGAGACAGATACAGGTTTGCACGCATGTGTGCGTTTCACATGGCTTTTTCCGTGTGTAGAGCTGAGAGTGTTTGTTGTCGCTCTGTGTTGACGCCTGGCTAGGTGCTGTCGAAAAAGCGCTATGGGGGGATGTATTTGATTTGCAAATGAAAATACACACCCGCACATTTGCAAAGAGAAGGACACACACACTCAGACACAGGTGTGCTTGTTCTCCATGGGAATGATTTGCAACTGAATAGGCGCGTTGCAGTGGCTGGCTTCTAAGTTTTGACAAAATGCTTCCAGGGGAAAAACAAGCACAAGTACACCAAGGACCAGCGTTGTACCGCTCATCAGCAGCAGCCTGTGAAAGCCCTTTTAGTTACAGTGAGAGTGGCTCTATTAAAATTCAACCAAATGCTGTTTACACCAACTTTCTATTTAATGCCTGCTGTTCACATTGTGTTCAAGGTTGTGTCTCGTTACATTCAGATATCTGTGTAGTTGTGCACATGTGCTGCATGTGCAGACCAGACATCACTAACTTGGTCTCGAATTGTATCACTTTTCATAGTTGTGGTGTGTGTGTAACCATGTGCTTTTGTGTGTGTGCACAGGCTGCATCGCCTGCCATGCCAGCTGCTTTTGATGACCTGCAGAGCCAGGTCTCCATCTTGCTGTTGAAAAAACACAGGTGTTTCCTCTGATAGCCCTCTGTCTCTCTGTCTCTGTCAGTCTGACCAGGAAGTCCCAACCGTCCACGCCTCCCCAGCCAAAAGAGTTGCTGCACCCAGTAGCCTCGCTCAGTCTGACCTGCCAACAGATCACAGAATGGCCTCGCCTCAGGATGCCAGTGTTTGTGAGTATTTTGTTGTTTTTCATTTGCAACGCTTTAAATGTTTGTTTGCTTGTTTTTCCGAAAGCTTTGATGCAACATAAGATGTGTTATAACTCATGATAGGAGGGCTAGCTCTGGAGTTGCATCATGGTTGCACTACTCTGTCCTCCAAAGATGGGAGTCTGCACGATGGTTAATGCAATGTTTTGTTCTATTTGTTCTATGAGATAAACATTTGGCAGAAAGCAGCTTTTGAAAACTAGATCGTTCATTTCCAGATAAGGCTGCCTCCATGGCAGCTTTTTTAATGGGGAGCTTGTGGCTCACCAGATATGGTGCTTCCATTACTGCGATAGCAGTGGTAGAGTGGGTACTTCATATTGCTTTCCACCGATAGCAGCGAACACACATGTGGAGTTTACTGTAAGATTTATGCCCCCCCACCCTTTATTTTTTAAGTGTTGCCTATGTTTGAATGCATAGAAATGAAACTGAAAAATTAAAAAAATTCAAACACTGGAATGAAACTTGGATTCTGAAACACATTTATTTATTTATTTATTTTTATTTTTAACAAAAAAACCTAAAATGCTCCAAATGTGTGAAGTAAGCTTTAGTTGGATAAGATTAATATTAGCGGGAGGAAAGCAAAATATTTAGTGTGGTCTTTGATAACCTTTACCGACTGCTTCTGATGGGTTTTTAAACTTTTGTTTCATAAAAAAAATAAAATAAATGAATGATCACATTTTTCAAAGCTAAAAAATAATGATCCAGTGAGACACATCAGCAAGAAAAGGTTTGCTAAAGAAAAAAAGAAGCCTTCGGCTGTCGAGCGCCTCTCCCGTGGAACCAGCTCCCATTTGGGTTTTGTAGACAGACACCTTCTTCTCTCATACAGTACATCGCTCACAGTTAGGGCTGGTTGAGCCTCAATTATCCGACATTTATGCTGATATAGGCTCAGGCTGCAGGAGGACTTCCACACAAGTCTACTCCATTGCCATCTTTTCACTCTTTATATGTTACAACCCCAGTTCCAAAAAAATGTTCGCACTAGAACATAGAAAACGTATCTGATGTTTAAACTGAGACACTTAATTATACTGAAAAATATGAGCTCATTTTGAATTTGATGGCAGCTGCACATCACATAAAAGTTGTGATGGGGGCAACAAAAGCCTGGAAAAGTAAGCGGTGCTAAAAAGAAACAGCTGGATGAGCAGTTTGCTGTCCTTACTTTGAGTTTTTGTATGTTGTATTCCTGGATTTTTGTTTCATTGTATTCACTTCCTTGTTTCAGTTTATCCCGCCTCCCCTGTGTGCCCTGTGTCTTGTTGTGGAGTCTCCATCTCTGTGTTAGCTGTTTCATGTTTTGATTTCTTGTTTCATTTTGGTAGTCTCTTGTCTCTTGCACATAGTATTTTATTTAGCGTTCCCTGTCTCGTCACCCTGAATTAGTTCAGCTGTGTCCTGTTACTTTGATTTAGTTTTGGTAAATTTAGTTCCCGGGCTATCTCACTCCCCATCAGCTCTCATTGTGCATGTATATAAGCCCATTCTGTCCTTTGCAAGAGCAGCTGTTGCCTGTCACATTGGCTTCTCTTTATTGGCTTCCTGTTAAATCCAGAATTGAGTTTAATATACAGGGGTTTCAATAATCAGGCCCCATTTTATATACTGTATCACCCCAATAGAGCACTTCATTGTCAGACTGCAAGCTTACTTGTGGTTCCTAGGATACTTAGAAGTAGAATGGGAGGCAGAGCCTTCAGCTCCCAGTTTGGATTCATGAGACCTTCTTTACTTTGAAGATTAGGCTCAAAACTTTCTAATGAAGCTTATAAAGGTGACCCTGAAATCTTCCCTTGGTTACATTGTAATAGGCCTCGGCTGCTGGGGGCTTTCCATGATGACGAGTGTTTGTTCTTCACTTACCTCTCTTTACTCTCCATGTGTTTCTACACCACTCTGTATTTAATTATTAGTTACAGGATTATTAATCTCTGACTCTCTTCCACAGTGTGTCATTTTTCCCATCTCCCACCCCTCACCCCCAACCAACTGGGGGAGTTGACTGCCCCTGCCTGAGGGTACAAAATTGGTATAAAATATAGAGTAAAACTTAACTCATTATTTTCTCAAGTAAATATATTATTTTTGTTCTCTATAAAAATTCCCATTGTTGCTTTTATTTTCAGTGCCGTGGTGCATCTTTGTGCCACACCACGGCAAGCTCAAAATGTGCAGAAGTAATTGCAGAGGATACAAATCTAAATTGATGGGCGTGCTAACAGGCCTCGGTGGTATCAAAGTCTATGCAAACTCATGCTTATAAACTCAGTCTTGCATGCTGACACTTAACATATTTACGCAGGCAGGCAGGCTGAGAGTTCTCTCCATCTCCACCTGAGATCAGTCAGGCTTGCGTGTCGCTCTGCACGTCTCTAAATGTCTTTGCCACGTCTAAAATTGGAGCTTGTTGACGATCCCCGACGTCCTGACTGATCGACAGCTTTAGTCTTGGCTGACAAGCTGACAGTGAAAACAGTGTGTAATCTGACAGATCAAATGACTGACAGTAGTGGTGAAGGGTATTGGTACTGGAGCTGCTCCATCCAAAGCCGCAATGTTTAAATAAAGCACGGCAACAGAGTAACTGTGCTTTAAACGGATGCAAAGCTCACCTCTAAGTCCCCACATTCTAAACAAGCACCCTTGTTTACGTGTTGCCTCGTATTACCTGACCATGAGACTGTTGCTGACTTTGTGACACACAGAGTAGTGGAAGTCAAATATGTTTTGTTTGTTTTTTATTGTCATAATTGTTCTATTATTTAAAAGTTGTGTGTGTACATATATATTTAAATAAACCTGTGGCTGATTAAACCTGTCAGACAGCCTGTGCCCGAGAGAAACAGCTCAAAATGCTGCCAGTTGGAGGTAGATTTGGTGGTAGACTGTTTTTGTTTTAATTAATCTCCCAGATTCACCTGCCAAATGATGATGTCTTCATATCATCCTGAAGGAAAAGCAAAGATTTTCTTCCTGTCAGTTTCAGATTTGATCACCTTTGTGGCTATTATGAAACACAAATTGGGCACGAATGGTGTTTGGAAACTAAGGATTAACTATAGTGTTCGGTTGTGATCAGGCTGCTTCACGGTTCGTGAGTGTCTGTACAATTGCCGGTTTGATATATAGATAGAAATGTGTGATCTTTGTGACAATTCACCAACTGATTTGGGAATACACATCTTTCCCTGGTGACCGGTTGGTTTCCAGGGGGTCATTAACTGGCCTGTGTGACCGGGGCTTAACAGGATTTGGAACTGACTCTCTGAGTAATAGCTGTCCTAAAGCATGACCACGTAAAAACAATTTCATATCCTACACATATGATATCCTACTATTTGCAACGATGTTTGAAAACCAGCCCCATACAGGCCAAAGTAAAATAAGTGTACAAAAACTCAAAGGAAGTGTTCTGCAAGAAGAACAAATCCCGAAGGAAAAATATCAAGGAAAAGAAACGCAAAGGAAAAAATGTTGCATAATGTACCAGCTGTATGCTTGATAAATAGTTCTGTTTTACTAATCAATGCCATGTAAAGTAACCTAATGTTAGAAAAACAGTCCTAAGTTTATCATATTAAATTGGCATGAATAGTAAAGGTAATCCAGCATCCAATTGTAAGTTGAAAAGATAGAAAAAGACTCCAAGGGTCCAGAGAAGCCGTGGAGAACGTTATGCTGACTGTAACATTGCTCAGCATGACCGCCTTGGTGGTGAGGCAAGTCCATGGAAGGAAACTATACAGGAGAGGCAAGTGCACCAACTGCCATTAGATATCAGGATGGAATCCTTGGACCCATGTGACCCATCGGGTCATAGGTTTCTCCTGGTGCACAACAATGGCCGGCATCATGTGGAGAGAGTATGGAAGCAGTTCCTGGAGGATAAAGAAATCTCACCTGACCTAAATCCAGTAGAACACCTCTAGGACTTTATGTTCACCAGGTTGCACCTCAGACTGGAGGAGATCCCCCAGGACACAACCTATCATCTCATTGGGGCACACCCGACATTATCAGGCGTGCATACAAGCAGGGAGCCATACCAAACTACTGAATCTCCTTTTGAGTTGCTGAAATTGAATTTTGGCAAAACAGACTAGCTTGCTGCATTATTATTTCACTTTGATTTTCAGGGTGTCTTTGAATTCAGCCCTCTGATCATTTTCATTTCCATCAAACAATGTGGCATCCTTTTATTCCAAACACGTTACCTAGTCTATATTAGTACAGATATGCAGCATGAATTTTTCCCCAACTGAGATCTGATGTGTTTTCAAAGTGTTCCTCTAATTTTTGGAGCAGTATGTATTAAACAAATAACAGGAGATAAATAAAACTTAAAAAAAAAAAAAACAATGGAGGATTCACCTCAGGGCTTCAGACCTGGAAGTTTAGTGACCAGCAATGTTAAAAGTTTTGCTGCGATGTTAAAAATGATCGGAGCACTAGAACCAGAACCTTTAGTAATGATCTTTGAAGGCCTCAGGAAGACTCACCAAAACCCAGCAACAATTTCTTTGTCACTGCCTCATCATAGAGAAAGAATGAATTCTTATAGCAGCTCCATGGTTGCTTTATGTTTCTCAAAATCCAACTGGATTGGGATACCTCTGGTACCTTACCTCCTGTTCCTGTTCTGTAATCTGAACTGATCCTATCTTGAGACCAGTGACTAATGAGTGATGGTGGGGGAAGGGACAGGGAATGTCCCTACAAGCAGGAGCTGGAATGATCCAGAATGATCCAGAACAAATTTATAGCACTCATTAAATGAATGAGCAATTAAATCTCAGAAAAATTCAGTTAAGTAATACTGTCAAGTCCTACGCAATTAAATGTACTTTTTTGCTGAATTATGTTTGCATGAACTGTCTTGTAAAACACATTTAAATATATAAACTGTGTTATACAAGGGTTGCATGGATATTAGTCAGCTTGGTACAGTTTAATGCACGCTAAACAGGTTCGTTTAAACTTCTCCACAATGTTCCAAAGGTACAAAGGTAGCAGGTTCAGTTCAGTTCAGTTTTATTTATATAGCTCCAAATCACAACCTCAGGGAGGGGCGGTCATCTACAGCGAGATGAGGGGGCTGGGGGGAGAGAGACAGGACATGCTAGAGACATGCTAAGGAAGCGAGCCAGAGATTAATAATAACTAATGATTAAATGCACAGTGGGGTATAACCAGAATAAACAGAGGTCTTTAATATAAGATCAGGACTCTAGCTGCAGCATTTTGGATCAGCTGAAGGCCTTCGGGGAGCTTTTACCACAACCTGATGATACTGAATGACAATAGTCCAGCCCAGAAGTTATAAATGCATGAATTAGCTTTCAGCATCACAGTCCGGATGTTTCTAATTTTAGAAATATTGTACAAATGCAAAAAAGCAGTCCTACAAATTTGTTAATTATGTGCACTGAAGGACACTCAAAATGACTCCAAGATTCCTCGCAGTGTTACTGGAGGCCAAAGTAATGCCATCCAGAGTACGTTAGACACTGTGTTTCTAAGATTTGTGGGTCTGATTAAAGTCATAACTATTACATGGGCAACACTGGGACCCGAGTACAGAATTCTGTTCCACTGCATGCAAATGCAATGTGAATGACAATAAAGAATCCTTGAATCCTCGAGTACTATAATGTGATGATACTGATTAGATTCAGTCAGGTCTAGGGGTTGAAAATCAACCCATTTGTCTTGTTAAACACCTGTTTATCTTGAATTAATTTGGCTAAACTCACAAAGAGCAGCAAATATCTGAGCAGCAGCACAGGTCAGCTCCTCTGGAGCTCACAATATAAATTATTATATGACTTGTTTCCAACCAATGACTTTGTAACCCCTGAGCATAATCAAATACGTGATCCATAACCAGAATTGAGAAATTTGTGGTCCAATAATGATGAATTTAGTAGTTAAAACCCATTTACCAGCAGCTTTTGTGTTTTCAAGCTAGTTCTGTAAGCAAATGGGATAGGAATGGCACACAAATAAGATTGAAAACTCAAATTTGTGTAGCTGGACTTTCTGGCCATTGTACTGAATACCTCTAAAAGCAGGTTCACTTATGGACTTCAAAGCTTACAAGCTTTTTTCTAGACTTGACGTTTTTAACAACTTGATGTATGTCATTGGGTAGGAGGTGTCATAAAATGATAACTTGTATTATCTGTCATGTTGTACACTGCTTAAAAAAGTATACTTTGAAAACACGCCAGATCTCAATGGGGGAAAAAATCATACTGGATATTTATACTGATATGGACTGGATAAAGTTTTTGAAATGAAAGGATGCAACATCGTTTGATGGAAATGAAAAGTTCAACATACAGAGGGCTGAATTCAAAGATGCGCAGGAAATCAAAGGGAAAAATGATGTGGAATGGTTAGTCCATTTTGGCGAAATTCCATTGCAGCAGAATGTTACTCAGCAGTTTTTATGGCTCTCACATGCTTGTATGCATGCCTGACAACATTAGAGCATGCTTCTAATGAGATGATGGATGGTGTCCTGGAGCATCTCCTCACAGATCTGGACCATCACTGAGCTCTTGGACAGTGTGAGGTGAAACCTGGCAGTGTCGGATAGACCGAAACAAAATGTCCCAGAGGTGTTCTATTGGATTTAGGCAGGCGCGGGGGCCAGCCCTTGGTATCATTTGCTTCATCCTCCAGGAGCTGCCTGGCTTGCCACATGATGGTGGGCATTGTTGTGCACCAGGAAGAACCAGGACCCACTGCACCACCATAGAGTTTGGCAGTGGCTCCAAGAATTTCATCCTGATCCCTGTTGGCAGTCAGGGTGCTGCTGGCTAGCCTGTAGAGGTCTCTGCAGTTTGAACCCTAAATGAAAGACACACTATACACACATTTGAAGACAATTTCTAGCTTGATAATATTAAGGCACAAATGTGCAATATTGTAAACACCTAATATAATATTGCACAGTCCTCATGAATATAATATTAACTTCAGCTTCATGTTCATATGATGGAGAAAATTAAATTACTTTGTCAGTTAAAAGGCCAAGAGAAATACTTGAAGAGGCAATTTATCATTACTGATATGACAAGACCTGACCTGTTTGTCAGAGTGTTCCTTCTTTGGGCTGGTAATGAAATGCCACATGACCTTATCCACTCAGTGGAAGCATCATCTTCCAACTCTGATGATCTGGAAATTGAATTGTTAGGGGTTGAGAACATCTTGACATTGTGCACTGCTTGATTGTACTCCTTGAGTCATTCTCTTTGATAAACACAACTCTGATCAACCCAGATACAATATCTAGGCTTCATTGGTGTCATCACTAAATTTCTTTAATTCATTAACAGAATTTGCCAACAAAGATCATTTAGCACTTTATATTCTGTGAGCTTTTTTCCCCCTTATTTAAAGCTCATTTGAATGCTGACACTCTGGACTTTAGTTTGGGGATGTTCGCAGCACCCTTCATTAGGCAGTCTGCTCGAGTATGTTTATTTCCCACTTCAGGAACAGGAAATCCATGTGTAGTTGCAGTGGGATTATCAGCAGAGTGCAGCTTTCTCCAAAAGCCTAATAACGACACACTTTTCTCTAGTCAATATGCTGCCAAACAACACCTCTTGGGGTGGGCTCCCTGAGAACACCTTGTGTTTCATATGTGAGGGTTAGTAAACATGAGGTCGTGATCAGAGGCAGCAGCACAGAGAGAAAGGGCATGGGACGAATACTGCAGTCTCTTTAGGACTGTGAAGAAGGATGCAGGTTGAAAAAGATTGAATGGAAGGCCTTGGGATGATCAGACCCAAACGGGAGGTCACTTGTTTGAAAGAGGAGCCGTTCCAATCCTTCAGGGCAAGATATGTCCAAGAAAGAAGGAAAGGGATAAGGAAAGAGAGGACAGAGAATGTGCCTTGACGGTTAAAGATTTCTTGTTCAGTCCTTTGGGCTTCTGCTCAGCAGGTGCTGCATTGAATACCCTCACACTGCATTAGTTTTAGTGCCTTTCTGTCCACTTGAGATGCTGTCTTTAAAAAAAGGTTCAAAGGAGTCTTGATGGCAGGCAGAGTGTACGAGAAGGGTTTTGAAAGGAAGCAAAGGTTTCATCTGGAAATGCTCTCACAATTCAGCCCAGCACAGAGTTTTAAATCATTTGTCATATTGAAAACATTCAATATTTGTGAGCAACATTTAACCAAAGACGGGCTTAGTGTCCAAGATCTATATGACAGCTGGCTTCTGACAAACTAAAGTTCGTTTAGGACCTGCTCTTTGTTTAAAGATGCATTTGTCTATTTGTGGTGATGACATTTTCTAGCGCTGTAATTCACATGCTAAGCATCACGCTTAGTGTGTGAATTACAGCTCAGTATTTGATAGAGAGAGGCAGAGCTGTGTGCTAGTCGACTGGGTAAATTAGATTTGCTTAAATCTCATTTAGTTCAAAAGAATTCTGACTTTTGTACTGAGAATTAGTTAATAAGATGTCTGGACACACTGATCAAGCATGACATTATGACCACTTGTCCAATATTGTGTTAGCTCCCCCATTGCTACAAAAACAGCCCTGACCCATAAAGGTATTTACTCCACTCGACTCCTGAACATGCGCTGTGGTATCTGCACCATGGTGTTAGCAACAGAACCTTTAAGCCCTGGATGTTGTGAGGTGGGGCCTCTGTGAATTGGACTTGTTTGTCCAGCACAGATGCTTGATTGGATTTCGAGCTGGGGAATTTAGAGGCCAAGTCAACACCTCAGACTCATTGTTGTGTTCTTCAAGCCATTCCTGGACCATTTTTGATTTGTTGCAGGATGCATCATCCTGCTGAAAGAGGCCACAGCCATCAGGGAATACTTTCTATGAAATGGTGCATGTTGTGCAACAATGCTTAGGTAGGTGGCACGTGTAAAGGTAGCATCCACGTGGATGGCAGGACCAAAGCAGAACATTGTCTAAAGTATCACACTGCATCCGCCTGCTTGGCTTCTTCCCATGCTGGTGCCAAGCTGGCCCACCCATGACCCTGTCACTGGATCACCACTCTTCCTTCCTTGGACCACTAGATGCTGACCACAGCAGACTGGGAACGACCCACTGTTTGGCCATGGCCAGACTCGCTTACCCATTTTTCCTGCTTCTCTGTCAATGCTCGTCTGTTTTGGATTCACAATTGGGGTGGGGGGGTCAAAGTGGTGTTATAGTAAAGTCAGTGAAAGAAGTGTGGCTTTGATGGGTCTAGCTTGAACAGTAAGCATCTATGGTGTAGCATCTATTGTATAGCCGATGTTAAAGTTTTTGTGGCACTTGACCTCTGACCTTTACAGTCGTTAAGATTCAAATTTGTCCGAGTTTTTTTTTTTTTTAAGCAGATCTTTCTCCGCTATGAATTTGAGCGTCCTAGGTTAGATCTTTCTCAGGTTTTTGTGGAACAGACGCCACTGCCCACGCCAGCGCCAAGGCTTGACGTTTTCTTTCTGAGCTAAAAAAGGAAGCCAACGTGGAAGTGCCTTAAACCTGCATTCTATCTGAAGGCAGCCAGATGGCAATAGCTGTGGTTGCAGAAAGACTTTAAGTCCTATAGAGGTCTGTCTTAACCTCTGTAAACAATTTCCTGCTGAATTTGGGAGCTCATTCTCTCATTTTGGATCATACTGAATAAAGAATGAAGTCTGTTTTGTAAAGCTTGTTAACACTGTGTGTCAATTTTTTTTTTTGACAAGCAAGGCAAGGGTGGAAATACTCATCTGAAGGGTTCCAATGGGTGATGTCACGGTAGCTTTATCCAACTTTTATACTGTTTATAGACTGAAAGGAGGCAGAAATATGGAATTCAGTTTATGTCAAGCTGGGCTCTCCTCGGAAACACAGGTGCCAGTAGCTCTAAAGCTATTTACCAGCTCCGTATTTTGAACTCTTCCAATAATCCTTATTTATCATATACTGGGTTTTTTTGCACACCCCCTCACTTGAAGCACTCACTGTCTGAAACAAGCCAGGTTCAATCTTTCTCTCTTTACAGATAACCTCACTATAAGGCAGTTTTCATCTGATTGGCTTCTCCTTGCTTACAAAAGGTTTGAATGGCAGGTGGGCGGGGCATCTGTGCTCACAGCTGCATGCCCGTGTTGCCCATATTAGGGATAACCACTCTTTGAAATCCTGTGCCAAATGTAGAAATGCTGTGTGAAACAAGGCATTTAGAGCAGTCTGAATACTGACCTTTTTGGCTCAGAGAGATTACTTGTACATGCACTGACCTCATTGTTTAAAACTGCCCACTTTTTCTATGATTATTCAACCCTGGTAACAAGTATCTAATGTACATATGACAGAAAATAACGATAAAAGTTTTACAATGACGAGAAACAGTTCAGGACGTGCTCGTTCAGTTTTTAAACTTTGGAAAAAGCCAGGTTTGCTTTCAGCCTTTAAGCTAGGCTGAGATATTCCTGGGGCTGCTAGAAAAATGTGTGCTCATTTTCATTGGTTAAACCCCATCACTTTGTCCTTAGGTGTATGTATAATGTCTGTATGTATTAAATATATCTGTGTGTGTCATAAAATGCCATGATATTTAGCCTGCTAACAAGCAGTGATTCAAAATGCCAAGTGTCTCCCTGCTCGCTGCTGCGTAAATGAAGGGCGCACCACGAGTGAGTTTTTCTGCTCACGCGGTGGGATGTCTGCCTCCATAAGTCTGCTGTGACATAAGGCCAAGAGCATGTTGAGTACCTTGATACTTGACTCTAAAAAAAGCCAGCCCACATCCACTTACCCCCTTCCCGAAGTCCGTCCTATTTTTTACGGAGGGGAACTTCTAAAATAAAATCAGCTGTCACTGGATGCCTGGGCCTCACTGAGCGGGGAATGCACTGCTGGAGCTGGTCTCCAAGCTTCACTGTCTGTCTCTGCCCGGGATTTGCTTTCTGTGCTGGTTTAAGTCTGTGTAACTAAAACTGTTTGATTTTCTGGAAGTTCCTACGCCCCTTTCACTTCCATTGGATTCTATTGTTGTTTCACTTAAAAGCAACCTACAGAAGGTAAGCGACATATGAAGAATATCGGCATGTCAAGGCTGGCTCTTGTACCAACAAAAACCCACCGTCTGCACAGCAGCACGGCTCTTTGAAAGTGATTTTCCACTGGAGCGCGAGTGGAAGGAGACAGATTGGAAATGCTAGATGGCATTTCAGCTGATAATGAAACAGTTTGATATAGCCGGGCTGCTCAGACACGAGACGTCTTTGGTGTAAAATCAGGAATAAGATGAAGCGGAGGGGCTCTTTTGTGTTCAGGTGACTGCAGCTTCACAAAGAATGAGATGAGACATTGTATGTTTCTATAATTCCACTAGGATTTGTGCTTTCCCATAAAAGATGCATGGGCCCTTCCTGTTTCCACCAGACGTAACCAGCAGCAGTCTGATCTGGAATATTCTAAAAGCGTAACAAATCAGAGACAAATTGCTTAGCCTGGCATAAGGAAACACTCGAGGGTAATCCAGTCTCCTTTAAAAGAAGATATTTTGATAGATTTGACAGCTTAATTATTGTTGCCTGTTTTGCTTTTGTTGGTGAGGAAGAAATCGCCCTCCATGGCTGACATTTCAATTAGTGTAGCTCATTTTGGCTCTCCTGTCGAGCCTCACCAGGCAAGCGCTCTGGTCAGTAAGTACTGAACAGACAATTGGGTGGCTTAAAGCTTCAGTTGTGAGGAGAGGGCAGAGAAGGGCCTGTGAGTAGGGGACAGCCTCGGCCTAACGCAGGCCTGCGCTCCCTCATTTCACTTTGAGCTATGAAGCCATGCTGTCTTATCTGAAACCCTTCTTTTTCTTTCTCCTCTGATGCTTCCCTCACTAACACCCTCCCTCATCTCCTTTCACCTCTAGCCAGCCCGTGGTTGCTTTATTAAAGACAGTGACAGACAGTCTCTGGCCCTCAGCTCGGCTCAGTATTGTCACCGGGTCATGAATACTGCCGGCAGCATGGCCTCAACTTCACCTTTTTCCTCTTCTAGTGGCCCCAAGTTGGTCCCATCACTTGTGCTGCTGCTGCTGCTGGGGTATTGGCAAGATGAGAAGCTAAAAAAAGTCAGTGTGGGGGGTAAACATGCCTCTAAGCAGCCATCAAAAATCACACAGGTTAGAAGATGAAGCCTTCAAAGACGTTTGCTCAGACATCAATGCCACACTGTAAACAGAGACTTGGCCGTCATTATGCTGGGACATCTTGAGCAATAAAACTGTTTGAAAAGTGATATTAATGCTAATTAAACCTTCAGTGGTGCCACTGTCAATTAGTGGCAGCATGGGGAGACACTTAAATGACTTCAAATATTTGAACACATCTTAAGGGGAGTTTGTTTAATTTGGAGAATTTTCCTTACATACACGTGTGCACCCCCGAACACACACACACACACACACACACCCTTTAAAGCTCAGTGTTACAGGGAAACATGACACTGCAGACGAAGCTAGCTATGAAAGTTTTGTTTTTTCCCCTTCCAGACAGCTCTCCACCCTTTGGAGCCAGCTCACCTCCATGCTGTGACAGCTCTGCACACAGCATACCCTTCTCAAAGCCAGAGATATCCAAAGCGCTGTTGTCACTGCATCAGCACCATCATGTCTCTGCCTCGCTGACAATCCCAGACCATGACGTGAGCGTTTGTCTGTGATAAATGAGGACATTATCCTTGTGTTTCTGTCATCAAGCTGGCATTCAGTAACACTGCAGCCTCAGGTGTTGGATTTCTGACCCATATTTATGGGAGGCAACAGGTTTATTTTCAGATGTGGCTTTTTGGGCAGCTTATTCCCCCCCACTGATGGGTTACTGGTTGCACTAACATGCCACACATAACAGAAAGCTAAAATTGGTGGGATGAGGAGAGCATGCTTTTGTCACGTGGTGTCTGAATTAAAGCTTGGTCACATCAGTATTTGGGACAGCAAAATGCATCCATGTGTCGTTGCAACCCGTTCTCACTTTGTCACAAACAGTCTGGTCTTTTAGGCACACTTATATTATTTAATATATTTTTTTTTTATAATTTTGCCACAGTGGATTTTAATAATCAAAATGTGATTGAAGTGCAGAGTTTCAGTTTCAATTTAAGGTATTTAACAAAAGCATTTCATGAGTTGTTTAGTAATTACAGTCATTTTTATAGGTAGTCCCCTAGTTTCAGATGCTCAAAAGTAATTGGACAGTTGATTGAAAAGCGGTTTCATGGCCAGGTGAGGCCAGTTTCTTTATTGTCTCAAGACAAGTTTGGCAGATAAAAGATCTGAAGTTGATTCAAAATGTTAAACTTGCATTTTCTAGCTGCAGGTGAAGGAGGCCATTAGTAGGTTATAGGAAGGAGAGCAAAAACCTCAGGACTGTCTAAATATACAACGGTACACTCTTAAATAGAAGGAATGCACTGACCAGCTCAGCAACACCAAAAAAACCTGGATGCTTGATTAAGACGAACGCTTCTCGATATTTATCCAAGGAGGAGGGAGGTGTACCATTGTCACAATCTACAACAAAGAGCTGCCTGCATGACTGTAAATGCAGAAGGTTTGCAACAAGGTGTAACCTGCTGGGAATATTCAAGAAAAAGATGGCCAGCTTAGACTTTCCCAGAAAACCTCTAAAAGAGCCGGCACAGTTCTGAAGAAAGTTCTTTGCACAGATGATTATTCTGGAATGATGGGAAAATAAAATGATTTGAAGTACTGTATACCACATCAGCTGTCAAATACCATGAAAGTAATATTATTGCATGGGCGTGTACAGCATTCAGAGGAAGCTGTCATGGCTGGTGGCCGAAGCTCAAAGTCGACCCGAATGCAGACACGGAAGAGACGGCAAATATAATTGACAATTTATTAGGAACAGGTACTGGAAGACGTACAACAGACTGTAAACGGTCCAAAACACGATAGGTTTGAAGGTGAAGCAGTTCGCGAATGATGGGGTCGTTCTAAACAGAAGGGGAAGCAGGGTTAGTCGTGTGTTCACAAATGATGGAAGCCCAGAAGTAACCAGGGGCGAGTGGGTGATGAAAATGAAGTGGTTTACTTGAGGATGAGGGCAGTTGAATCTGGATGGGGAGTAGTTTCAGCGATTCCAAGGTTTGTCCAGGAGGACATGCAGGAATGAGAGGAATGAGGTTTTCCGTGGTAGGTGGAGAGGTTGGCAGTTCAGACGGCGCGAGCAGTAACCAGGAGAGTGATCAGCAAAACTTTCACAAAACACAAATTAGGAACAAAGTCAGGTACAATCCTTGAATTCAAAACTTGAAAACCTTGAAAAAATGAGGGACTATCTATAAAAAAATGCCTGTGGTTCATATAACAGTTAAGGCAATACTTATTGAGCCTCTTCAATTGTAATGGCTTGCTTCTGGGAAACATTTTATCTTTCAATGTGCACAAATCTGGCCGAGTTCTGACTGAGTAGAAGGCCCTCAGCATCAGGCAAATGTGTTCTGCTGGGAGCTCAGTGATGATGAACCCATAAAGGTTGTAAAGCAAAGGGTGGAGACGCTTATAAAGCTCAGAATTGGCAATGCATTCTGGGCAGTCGCCGCTATGTTATTGTTCACGCAAAATCAAAACAAAGACATATACCAACAGGTAATAAGGAAGAGGATGCAGTAATGGATGCTGGCAAAAACATTCAAATGACCCGTGAGAAGATCAGCAGCATGATACAATGCAGAAAAAAAAAGCTAAACAATGAGGCAAAAGAGTGTTACTAGGAGGAGGTGATCCATATAAACACAAAGACTGGTCACTTTATATTTATCTCAAAACCCGTTTGTTGTGAGCACAACACGCCAAACAAGCTGAGAACTATAAATGACTTCAGGTTCACATTCAGCTGCGTGGGACTCAGTCAGGCGCCAAGCCATGGCTCTGTGATACAGGCAAAGAGCATCTCTTACCAAAGACACTTCCTATATGAACACTTAATGTTTAACACTGTAATTTTATGTCTTTTTCAATTTTGTATTTCAGTTTTGTTTTTTGTTTTTTATATATCCTATAATGCTGCATACACACTTTTAAAACATAAAGATTTATTTGGCATGTGATATTACACTCTAATAATATCCTTACATGTTATGCCTTGTAGTTGCATTAAACTGTGAATCATAAAAATAAAAGTCATTCATACGTGAAGTAGTTTTATGTCACTGATTATGGAACGGGAGCCTGTAGTCTCTTTGCTACCAGTGCTGCTATTTTCTTGTCTTAAGCTGTGTTGCAGCAGCTCTGCAGCCTGTAACTATGTAACAGTTGATGCGAGCCTGAAGTGTAACAATAGCACTCAGTCAGGGTCATATTGTTGCTTTTTCAAAGCTGTTTTTTTTTATTTTAAAAAGCATGAAGATTTTATTTGACTTGTCATGTTTCCATGTAGCTACAGCAAAGATAGCTGCCACATCTCAGGTGTGTAAAGTAGCAATAGCCTTGCAACAAATTAAACATGCTATAACTATAATATTACTAAGTAGTTACAATGCCGAAATGTTGTTGTTTCTCCTTCTTCCATCTGCTACCCAAACCATGCGTTGTTGGCTCAGTGACCTCAGCTTCTTGTTGCTGCTTCCGATCTGGAAAGCACAAACATCTTGCGCCGTTCCACAAAGGACTCCCAATCTGGTCATACGTACCGCTATCATTTTACAGCACAGCAGCTCACCATTCTGATCCACAATTTCACTTTCAAACACAAACCACCATCTACCTCCAAATGCGGGTTTGCATGAAGAACAGTCCCATAATGCATTGCAACTGACCTTACGATTCTGAGCTCTATTGCAAATGGGGGTGTGGGAGTAGAATGGCGTGTACCATGTGTTTAACATTGTGAAGCGATATATTTTATCGGTGATGTCTACGCCATCATTGGGGATAAGTACCTCTAACCATACCCACTATGGTCAGAAAAAAAATCAAACAAAAGGACCTTTTTAAAACTAAAAAGAAAAGAAAAGAAAACCTAAATAATTATGATGTGTGTCTGTTTTTAAAAAAAGAATGGAAAAAACATTCTGACATTGTGCTGGAAAATATGTGTCTCTTGAGCATTCAAGAACATGGAAGATGGTTCTTCCTGATGGTAACCTATTAAAAAGAGAGGACAGAAAGGAAATTGCACACAGGTAGCTCAGTGAGATGTTGGTGTGGTTTACTACTGAATACTGAACGAGTGGAATATACCAAGCCACATCTGGGCATTAGGATGATATGTACTTTACAAAGGAGTATGTACTTTATCTGAATCTAATCTGTAAACTCCTCTGCAGCATCCATCCGTCCATCCGTCCATCCATCCATCCATCCATGCATGCACTTGAGAAGCTGTTTGGACAACACTTTTAAAAAAAATCTCTCAGTTACCAAGTAGAACTCCCTGAGCTCCACTTTTTGCCAAGTTATACTAGCACACATACATGTTGAGAAACCTAATGGCAACGCACAACCAGGAGGAACATTTCAAAATGTCAAAAGGTCACAGCGTGAGCACGTAATAAGGGAGAATGATTTCTGTTTAGGGTCTTCTTCATCCCATGGTGTTGTTGGCAGAAAAAACATGCCAAGAGCTAAAAGGTCCGGTGTGGGCGTATTTGGAGCCTTATTGGAGCCTTCTCTGTTGCCTAATGATGCTTTGTAGCACAGAAAAGTCAAATCTAAAATCAATGGACTTCTCTAATTGGCCATCCACAGGGATGTGCTGTGCAACGTGAAGGCTCATGAGGAAGTGCTTTGTGATTGATGAGCATCCCGCTTCTTTTCTGTGTCAGGATTTGATCTGGATCGTTTGACTCTTCTGATTTCCTGGTTAAAATAGCTGCAGTTTGTTGAAGTATGTCGGATGTTAAAAACTCTGGACTGATTTTTTTTTTTATTTGCCAGAAAGCAGCAAAAAGTAGAGCATCAAATACAACCGACGCCTACATTTAATGTCTATCGCGCTGCTATTATGTAATATTTTTGAATGGATGCTGTTAAAAAATCTATTCTCTGATTCAGCCTCTTCCAGTGTAACAGAATTGTCATGTACAAAACTGTCCCTTATGTCCAATTAAACCCCACACTCTGTCGCAGCCATCACTGATGTGCCAGAGAGGTAATGAGTAGGTGTAAATTTACTGCAGATCTCTTGAGGAGACATATCTAGCAATGGTATAAAGTCCAGTTTGGTTTGCTGGCAATAAAAGAGGCTTCCCACATCTTAATGGTTAACATCTCTGTGTGTGTGTGTGTAGCTGCAGGCAGCGCAGTTAGACGTTCCAAGGAGAGGCCCCTGAGCGCCGAGGACCACGAGGCCGAGTCGGTGTCAGTGAAAGAGCGACTGGCGATGTATCAGGCTGCAGTGTCCAAGAAAGAAAGCAGCAGCTCCTCCTCTGCAGTGGTAAGATGATACTTCTACATGCACCTAGCAAAAGATTGAGATGAGGATGTGCAGGCAGACACAGAGATGGTGGGCAATCACCCACAGGAAATCTACTGCCCTACTTTTGTTCAATCCTTTACAGAATCACTAAAACAAAACAAATAAAAATGAGCCTGTAAAATATAGCACATCGGTAAAGATTCAAGGTGTGGTTGTCAACCTTTTGACTTGTGACCACTAATGCTGGGTTCAAATAACAGGAGGGCAGGTCAGCAAAGCAGCTGCTCTTTGTTTTTTTCTTGCAAAGTGAGCTGATATTATAAACACACTTGAGATGCAGGTCATGAAAGACACGGTGACCCCGGTCATGCGTCACAGCCACGTAAAGGCAAGAATTTAAATGTAAATGGACTGGTTCTTAAATACTGTAGTGCTGGGCAGCTTTACACAACATGCCTCATTCACACATTCTCATCCATCCATCCATCTTTCCATCCATCCATCTCATACTGAAGCATCAGAGAGCAACTTGGGGTTCAGTATCTTGCTCAAGGATACTTTGGCATGCAGAGTGGAGCACTGACCTTCCGATTAGCAGATGACCTCCTCTGCCTCCTGAGCTACAGCCACCCGCTCTACTGTCAGATTAAAAGACTCTAGAGTCTTTTAATCTGACATTGTGTCATCTTATTAGAGCAAAGTATTGTGTAGCGTGGCCCTGGCATTACAAATTGAAGTACTTAACTGGGCCCTTTGTCACTTCTTCTGGTGTATTATAAACTCACTTTGCTTTCTGCCATGTCGGGCCCATTCCACGTGGAATGACAAAATGCTAATTATTTGAGGTATCCTGTAATACAAAATTCAATGAGCAGAAGACACAAAACATTAATAGTAGTGCTGAGTCTTTTCAAATAAGAATATTTATTTTGAAAATGATAGCAAATGTACTGTATATCCTAACAATATTTTATGTTGGAGAAATTTCCTAATTTAAACAGTTTAAACAGTTTTCTATTGAAAAGGAGATCAGACACTGAAACAACCTCATCCTCACTGATTTTGGTCATGATTACATTGCATGATCCCATAGAAGGCTTTGACCCTTAGATTGGTACCCATCCATCCAT
>VUQK01043775.1:0-20439 GCA_015106715.1 Bujurquina vittata | reverse complement strand
GGGGGGGGGGGGGGGGGGATTGGGGGTAGGGGGGGACACGAAGGGGGGGGGGGGGGCTATTTTCTAGATGGAATATTCATGGTTTTGTGCTCTCTACCTTTTGCAGTTTGCATGTCAACACACAAGTCGCAACATGCTTAAATATTGCCAAGTTTATGATTGACAGTGATTGATTCGTCACATAGCAATGCTGCACAAATAAAAATTATACTAATAAAAAAAACAAAACGCATTTGCTTTCTTGGTCTTAAATCTGTGTGGTAAATCCAAAGTGAGGTTAGCTTAGCTTAAAGCCTAGACACAGGGGAAACATCTGATCTACCTAATTTAATGCAAAACAATAAATAAGTAAAGCTTGCCAACACATCTGAGGCTCCCTATTTCAGACACACTATCTCATGTGCTGACTCAAAAATATTAAACTGTGATTTTACTTTGGGTTTACGAGCAGTCTTGCTACTTTCACCCATGGCTTCACTAAATGAGTAGTATGTAGACCGTTAGCAAAGCAGATGCTGCAACATTACACTCTGACTATAATACACGAAAGCAGCAACATCAGACATGAGAGGAGCGCACAGATGTGTTATTTGCTGCACCAGTCCAATCAAACATGAAACGCGCGTGCCTAAGCAAAACGTGTGCTGCAGGTGTAGCCATTAAAAAGATGGATGTTAGTGCAGCCACAGGGTGGCTGTGAACCAACAGGAACAAAAATGAGGTGTGAGTCTTGAATTTAAAGACATGAAAGTGTGTGCACACGTTTTCACATTTTGCTGGAGCCAATCTCAGCTGTAATAAATACGTCACTTTATTAGGTGCAAATGTACCTAATGAAGTGGCCAGTGAGTACTGTATACACTGTGCATACAGTGCAGTAGCTAGCCAGCATCAGCTATGGTAAGTGGACTGGTGCTAGTGTTTGATACTGAGTTTGAACTCCCGCAGCACTTTCTTGCTGCAAGCCTCATTCAGCATCTAAAATGGGACTTTTTTAATTTGAGGAGACAATGTTGAATCCATCACTTATTTCTGATTCAATACACCATTGTAAAGAAGACATATTCAGCATCTCCAAGCACACTCAGGTGGGCATCATGTGAATGCGAGTCACTATTTTGCCCTGTAGTAGTGACCTGAACTCCTCTGCAAGACCTTGCAAATCACATTGTAGCCCTCATTTGCATAAAAGAGGGAAGGGAAGTTCATGTCTCGCTCTCTCTCTCGCTTTCTCTCTCACACACACACACACACACACACACACACACACACACACACACACACACACAAATAGCAGCAGTGAACTTGCTCATATATATTGAAGTTTTCCAGGAGCTATGTATGCAGAAGCCAACATATAAATGTTTTATTTGGATCGTAATTGACAATCCCAAAAGGAGATTATTGTAACAAATATAAAGAATGCATTCTTGCCCAGATCTCGAAGGGCGAGAACTGTTTTCTCGATACAGATGAGATTTACTCGGCCTTCATCAGTCCTCCCTCCTTTTCTTTCTTTGCAAAGAAATTGGGCTTTTGTGAGTTCCAGTTTCAAGAATAATTTCTTAGCTCAGTGAAAGACGTTTGTTTAATTTAACTGAATGATCTGAAACACTGTGTTTTCCACTGATGTTTCAGTGTCTGTTGCAACACGTGCAGTCTAAACAAAAAGTTAATTTATTCTAATTGGGCATCTGCATATTTCTCAGGATCACGTAGGAATACATCTGATCTTTCCACCCTAGGGAATTCTAAGGGAATGTCAAAGGGAATGTTAATGGCACGGCAGTCGTGTCTTGTTTAAAAGAACACCTACATTGCAAAGGTTTCTGAAATGCCATCGATTTGGCTTTTGTATTTGCATAATGCAAACAATGAGAGCAGAGCTCAGTTCACCAGGGTCAGATCCAGTCTCCACGTGGAAAAGAAGCAGAAAAGACATCATATAAATTTTTATGGTATGCTAGTGCATGAAATTATACACTACAAGTATGCAACGTAAAAGTCTTACTGTACAATATGTGCATGTCAAACATGGAGCATGTGGGAAATTGCTCATGTCTTTTCAGTGTGGGGATTTAAGCCCTAACACTGGCATCGATGGCCTTTCTTGGGTGATTTTTGTCATCTTTTTTCTGCTGATAGATAATGAATGACTCAGAGGCCTGTTCGCTGCCTGGTGGGCTGGCCAGTGTGAAGAGACAGTTTGAGAACCAGGAGTTTGCCTCATCTTCCTCCCAGTCCACCACCACCCAGTTTCACTTCCAGCAGAGATCTGTCCAGGTGAGACTCTAGTCCCGGATGGAATTGATCCAGCAACCTCTGGCGCACTAAGTAATTGTGTAAACCACTGCATGGAAAATCTGAATTGTTAAAGGCAGCAAACTGGGACATTTTTCTTCCCCCTACATAGAAAACAGCGCTGCTGTCCTCTGTGTTCACAAGCTCGCTGTGCAGTGAGAAACACACGAAAGCGACTGGATCATTTAAATTCTGCTGCAGCTTTTTATTGTAAAAACTTTGCCGGTATGGCTGAGGTGTTGGAGTAGGTCAAATCAAAGAGGGCACCTTCAACTTTGCTCGTCCATGTGACTCTGTCATCCAGTGCGTGAGGAAAATGCCAAACCGTGTTACTAGCAGCCTGGGACAGGGGCCGGATCTTAGCGAAGTAAGGTCAATTCCGGCCCTTCATGCACTTTCCCCATCTGCTCATTCAGCCGCGGAAGCAGAGTGGATTCATCAAGCACACGAGGACCTCGCTGAATGCTAAATTTTACATAACTGTACATGAAGGGAACTGTCTGACTCTGTTTGATCGAGTGGTTTTCCCTTTGCTTCTCTGCAGCAAAGGGAAAACCACTTTCCCCTCAAGTGTTTTTTTTTCCCCTCCCCACAGGTGTTATATCGAACCACTGTTTTGCATCAGGAAAGATAGTATTATGGCATAAGTGGTTTTAGAAGCACAGCACCCCCCACCCTCCATGTATCTTTCATGTTAACAGCAGAGGATACAAGCTCAAATAGCACACATTTCTTTCATCTCCTTCAAATTGCGTGAATCTCAGTGGAGGAAATGGCTGATGTAGTTTTATGCAGTTTTTGTAATCCATTGCTTTCTCGCCAGCGCTGAAATTCTCCTTTGGCAGCATTCAAACTTAGCAGCTCCCTGGGAGGCAGCATAGTAATGGAAAAACATTTGTTACCGGCCACAGAGGAGTTTTATTAACCTTTATCATGGTATAAAAATGACTTCTGCCCCGCTGTTTTGTACAGCTCGCAGTCACGGGGCGATAAAAAAACTCTGTCCTGGTGTGCATGACCATTTTTCAGCTACGTGAGTGTGATCATATGAGCACGTGTCTCGGCACGGTGATAGAAGTTCGGCATGTTCACATTCCCATTCCTCTGTTTGACAGGAGATGTCAAGCTCCTCTGAGGTGACGGCGAGAAGCAGCGCCAGAGACGTCACCCCCACCGCCACCCTTTCTCCAGAAGAGGTATTTGTCATGTGATGTAGGGTAGCATCTTACCTGTAACACACATATGAGCCCTATGTGGAAAATTAGCCTCGTATTAACCCGTTTAAATCTCACCGATTGACAGTCAAAGGCTCCAGTACAGTTACTAATGATTTGCCACCATTTTTTCACAGGTGATGCACAATCAAAGAGTCCACCATAATGATGTGGCTGCCAGTTACGGGAACCATTACAATGAAACAGGTTATTCTGCTCATGTCTTTTATATTGTAATTTGCAGGTTTTTATCACAGCACTCCTTATGTTCTGCATATTAATGCTTGTTCTCAATACGGGCTGAATAAGGGATGAGCTATGAAAATGAGTTGGAGCGCTAATAATTTTATATTCAGTGCATAGCAGCAAATCTAATCAGGGCAACGTCAGGAAAGTAAAATATTGGAAAGTGGAAATTGGGCAATCAACACTGCACGATTTTAGAAAACTACTCGGGTTTTTAACGAAATGATTTATTTCTTTTTCCAATCCCCCTGAGCTTCCTCACTATGAATGACTTAATGAGGCAGCCTTCTTCTTGTGTCTAATTCAGTTATGCTTGTCAGAGGAGAGGACCTACCAAAGGTTTCCACTCAGGCTTTGAAGCAGCAGTATGAAAAAACGATTGAGGAAGCTGCACCAGCCAAGGAAATTAAGGTAATGATGCTGTCTGTTTATCGAAATAGATGAGAGTTTGGGTTGTTTATTAGGTAACGGTATGAGGATATGGCCACATCATGAAATCATCAAAAGGAAATTGTGCATGCCATGAGTTGATGGAGAATAAATTGGATTGGATAAAAGACCTCATGTCATTACACAGCTGAAGTCTGACACTTTTTCTCACTGTTAAAGAGAAATCCCAGACTAAAAACAAGCACTGGCATTACTGCCTGCAGTTTCATTGAATATTTCAATCAAGTCGCTAATTAGGAACATACATAACGGAAGCTGTTTTGATTGTTTGACAGATATGAGATATGTCTGTGTTTGTTCATTTACATCCAAATTAGAGTTATTTGCTTCTAGCTTTAGCTGTACAAATGACATTTTTACCAATAATTTTTATTTGAGGTTGCATTTTTTAATTTACTCTGAGCTTCAAAGCTGGTCTTTTCTGTGCCTTTCATGCCACAAAATCAACATGTTTCAAAATGCAGCTCTGACCTCGCTGTCCCTCTCTTTGTATTGAAAACTCCTTGTGAATCACAGGTTGATGTGGATTTGAACCAGTATCAGTGGGCACCAGTAAACCAGTCTTCTAAAACTTCAGCTATGACAAGATATGAGACTTCTTCCACTGTGAAGACTGCCACTGCTTCATCAGTAGCATCTGCCTCAGCAGTGGCTTCTGAGGCAGCAGATCATTTCCCTCTCCCACCCGCAAACCTGCTGCAGGTATCCCGAGAAATCCCCGACCACATTGTCTCTTCCCAGCCTCAGGAGCTTGCATCTCAACATAAGTACACTATTAATAGGGAAGAGTACTTTAAACACAAGAACATGGCTGAACTAAAGCGCCTCTACAAACACATACACCCAGAGGTGCGCAAAAACCTCGAAGCTGACATTATCAGTCAGCTCAGCGAAGCAGAAACAGCAGAACTGGAGAGCAAGGAAGGGGTGGGTGACGTCCAGCAGGCATGCTATATGTTTGAAAATGATGGCAACATCTCCAGTAAGTGTTCCAGTCCTGACAGAGAATACCTGGACTGGGATGAGATCCTCAAAGGTGAAGTGCAGTCCATGCGCTGGATGTTTGAAAACAAGCCTCTGGATACAATTAAAGATGAAACTCCCGATGAGAATGAGGTGAAGAACATTGCCCAGCAGGAAATCATCGCAGGCAAAGATGTTAGATACACAGCTTGGATGTTTGAGACGCAGCCTATGGACGCTCTGGGGGCAGAAACACCTGATACGACTGAGCACTCGCAAAAACAGACTGATCTCGCCAGAGGTGATGTCCGCACAGCGACCTGGCTGTTTGAAACGCAACCGCTTGATTATCTGAATAAGATCTACCACGATTTCGAGCAGGAGGCCGATGTTTGCGTGAGCAAAGACATCACTGGCGGGGATGTCAAAACTGCCAGGTATCTGTTTGAGACCCAGCATCTGGACTGCTTAGGTAAAACAGAAACCATCGAGGAGAGTCACTTCCTCAACCTGAAATCTGAGCTGGAGGAAATTAAGGGGAATGTGAAGACAACGACCCGCAGGTTTGAGACACTGCCCATGTGTGTCATCAGGGGGGATTCAGGAGAGATGCTGGAAATCACCACCATCCGCAGAGAGGAGACGGAAAAAGGAGATGTGAAGACATCACGCTGGATGTTTGAAACCCAGCCTCTGGATATAATCAACAAAGACCCTGCCGAGGTAAAGCTCATATGTGGGATTTCCATGGAGGACAATGTTCAAGGTGGTGTGAACAAAGGTAGATGGCTCTTTGAAACGAAAACACTCGACAAGATCAAGGATGAAGAATGGGAGAGTTCCAGGAAGCAAAAGGAAGAAATAATTGGAGCTGATGTAAGGAAGCACTGTCTTGTTTTTGAGACTCAGCCTATGGACACTCTGAAAGACAACGCCAATGCTCAGCCTTCACCTGGTGAGGAGATTGTAGGAGGTGACGTTCAATCAGCCAAGCATCTTTTTGAAACAGTGCCAATGGAAAACCTGAAAGAGCTGCTTGAAGTGGGGAAACTTAAGAAAACAGTGGCATCAGAAGAAGAAAAGGGTGACGTGAGGCATCAGAAGTGGGTGTTTGAAAGTCAGCCCTTAGAGAATATAAGGGAGGAGAAGAAGGAGATTACAAGAACTGTGAATATTGAAGCACTCGACAAAGGGGATGTGGCAAACTACAAAGAAAGGTTTGAAAGCATGGATTTAAGCAAATGCGAGGGAATGCAGAAAATTCAAGTGGAAGGTGTCACAAGTGGCTTCGTCAAGTCCAACAGAGTTCTTTTTGAATCTACCCCATTGTATGCCATGCAAGACAGCTCTGGCCATTACCACGAGGTGAGGACTGTGAGGCGTGAGGAGATTGTGAAAGGAGACGTGCGCAGCTGCAGATGGATGTTTGAGACGCGTCCTATTGATGAATTTGATGAAAGCATCAGTAAGTTTCAGATCATAAAAGGCATATCTAAACAGGAAATTCAGTCAGGGGATGTCAAAACAGCCAAGTGGTTGTTTGAAACCCAAGCGCTCGACACCATTAAACTCTTCAGTAATTCTGAGAATGAAGAGCATGAATCTAACGAGAGTATTCAAATCGAGAAAGGAGACGTAAAGACTTGTAGGTGGCTCTTTGAAACTCAGCCGATGGATGTTCTGTATGAAAAGGTGGAAACGAATGAGTCTGATGTGGAAGAAGTGCAAAAAGGTGACGTGAAAACATGCACTTGGCTCTTTGAGACGCAGACACTTGATAACATACGAGATCATTCGGAGTCAGAGACCGTTCTGAAGACCTGCACCGTAAATCAGGAGGACATTCACGGAAAAGACGTGCGGCTGGCTCGCTTTCTCTTTGAAACTGAGAATCTGGAAAACATCACAGGTGAGGACAGCAGTTCTTTCAGGAGGGTCACGGAAATTGACATCCAGTCGGGGGACGTTTCCAGGATGAAGTACATCTTTGAGAATCGCTCCTCTGACATCATGAGCTCCACCTCTGAGGAGACGATGCAGAAACTGAAGGTGCAGCAAGCTCAGGACATCCAGAGGGGAAATGTGGTCAACTGTACGTGGAAGTTCGAGAACCAGCCGATCGATGCGATCCGCGAGGACAGCGCTGAGGCGAGGGACGTTCGCACCGTGACTGATGTTCAGGGAGGTGATGTCAACAAAGGCCGTTTCACTTTTGAGACTTTCTCTCTAGATCAAATTAAAGAGGAGTCCACTGAGACTGATATTTCAAAACTCACTAATATCTTCAGAGATGAAATAGAGAAGGGAGACGTGAAAAATTACACCATGATGTTTGAAACTCAGCCTCTGTATGCCATCCGTGACAAAGAGGGCCATTATCATGAAGTAACTACGGTTACTAAAGAAGAAATCATGAGAGGAGATGTGGTGGGGGCCCGATGGCTGTTTGAGACCAAACCTCTGGATTCGATTAGAGATTCGGAGGAGGTCTATGTTATTAAAGCTGTGACTGAAGAAGGTGTCAACAAAGGAGATGTCAGCTCCGCCAGGTGGAGGTTTGAAACGCAACCTCTGGATGAAATTACGGAGGAGATAAAAGTGAGGTCAAAGACAGTCGCGGATATCCAAGGTGGCGATGTGCAGAAAAACAAGCAGCGGTTTGAGACCGATGAGACGTCTCAAAAGTACATCAGAACTGTTAGTGTGAGTGAAATCCAAAAAGGCGACGTCAGAGCTGCCACGTGGATGTTTGAAACCCGCACGATTGATGAGATACGCGGCGATGGTGACGAGTATGGTGGCATGGAGAGAGTGACAAAAGAGGAAGTAATGAAAGGGGATGTCAAGCAGTCTGTGTGGCTCTTTGAGAAGCAGCCACTTGACAGAATCAAAGAGAGTGATGGCTCAGATCTCGTTGTGGCAAAGGAGGAAATCCCACAGGCTGATGTGAAGACAACAACATGGCTATTCGAAACCACTCCGTTCCATGATTTTAATGACAGCAATGTGGAAAAGACAGAGATATTTGGTAAAAGTATCAAAGAGACGCTCGAGGAACTTTATTCCCAGAAAATGGTGGACTCGCAGGGAATTCTTATCGAAGCAGATGAGATCGGCGATGTCCGCATGGCAAAGTATAAACTCATGAACCAGGAGGCTCCTCAGATCCAAAAGGAAGAGATCATAAGAGGGGATCTGAGCAACATAATGATGAACCTCCTGAACCGCAGGGAGGCCACTGAGAGGGTTATAACTATCGACAAGGAGGAGCGTGGGGACATCAGCACCACTGTGAAGCAGCTATTCAACCAGGAACGGGGAATCAATGTGGAGAAAGAGGAAATTATCCACGGTGACATTCAAGAAGCCATGAACAATCTGCTCAAGAGGGAAGGCTCCTCCAAGCATGGCATTCTGATTCAAGAGGATGAAAGAGGAGACGTTAGGATGACTATCTATTCCCTGTTAAATAAGGGGGAGATAGCAGGCATGGAGAAGGAGGATATCGTTCAAGGAAATGTCAGCAAAACTCTCCAGCGCCTTCTCTCCAACTCAGGTGGAGAAGACTCTAAAAAGATAAAAGTCTTAGACACAGAAAGAGGTAATGTCAGCTTTTACTCCACCTGCATTGAGTCTGGAGCGTTGGATTACCTGAAGCAGCTTCAGTATGAATCAGATGAAAGCCAGGAAAAGGTCCAAAAAGAGCACATCATAGGCGGCGATGTTGAAGAGACCAAAATGTTGCTGCGGAAGAATCAGCAGCAGATTGGTCGCACAGTAACAGAGGATGATATCGTTCCTGGTGATGTGCACAGCAATGTTAAGGTTTTTATGACAGAGCCTACTGTCGCATACAGAAACCTAGAGAAACAGGACATAGTTAAAGGTAACCTCAGTGCAGCTTTGGATTCACTGACCCAAGCCATCAATCAGAAAGTGGTAGTAGAGAAAGAGGAGGTGGTAAAAGGAGACATACCCACTACTCTAAAGTCTCTAGAGGAGGCCCAGCATCAAGCTAAAGAAATGGAAAAGCCTGAAATCATCAAGGGAGACATCAGAGGTGCTCTCGAGTCACTGGAAAAATCTGCAGCCACCAAACCCGAAGCAGCTGTTGAAGATTTAGTGCCAGGTGATATTAAAGGGACCCTGAAGTCCCTGGAGGAGGCAAAGCAAGCTGTGAAAGAGCTGGAAAAAGAGGAGATTGTTAAAGGAAATATTCACACAGCCATGCAAAGTTTGCACGAAGCATCGAGCGAGAAAAGGGTTTACCAGCATCAAGTGAGCGAGCAAGGGGATGTTAAAGCCACCATTCAGCTCCTGCTGCAGCCAACAACGTCTCCAAGAATGCAACGCAGAGGGAGCACTGAAGGAGATGTGAAAACATCCATTAAATCCCTTTATGAAGATCAGGACACAATGCAGGCAGAAAAAGAAGAGGTTGTAAAAGGTGATGTTCAAGGGGCGATAAAGTGTCTGATGCAAAAAAAGCAGAATTCAAAACCAAAGCGTGTATATCCTCCCAAGAAGGCAAAAGTGCCCATGCAAAATACATTAACTGCAAAGAAAGAGAAGCATGAATGCGTACATGAAATTAAGAGTGAAAGCGTAGCAGTCAGTCCAGCCCCTGCTGTGAAAAACCTCTCTCAGAGTGGTGAGTCACAGAGGCACACACAGAGGCAGCATGAAAACAAATCGTTGAAAACGCAGGTAATAACCCAAGAGGACCACTCTGTTACTGTAGCCAAAGCAGACAATCCTGCAGGGGCCTCTCAGCTGAAGAGCACAAAAGAACAGAAACAGAACACACAAGCAGCCAAGCCTGTTCTGATAAAGAATAAACTAATGATTAATAAAGATCAAACAGATGCTAAAGCGGCTGATGTGTCTGTGATGAAAGAGACGCGCAACATATCACAAACGCATATTTCAAAGAAGCAAGTGTGTGAGACAAAGACAGTCAAACAGGTGCACACCACAGTGACGGAGAAAACCGTCGTGGGCCAGCAAAATGTAACGGAGCGGATGTCAGCATCTCAAAAGCAAACAGAAAATAAGGCTCTCACACAAAAGCAGAACATCAGAAATATGAAGACGGATCTCCATAACCTTGACATGAAAGGGAAAGGTGTGAATAAAAAGGCGGTGAAGCCAGAGATTCACTTCCCCCCTCCTCCCTGCTCACCGCCTCCGCCCTCAGAGTCTGAGCTCTCCCTCCCTCCGCCGCCTTCACCGGTGACTGAGAGCCCGACCTCCTCTACATGCCGGCCTTCTATGACGAGGCAGGATAGTGACCTCCCACCCCCACCTCCACCACCTCCACCTCCTATGGAATGCATAAAGTCTGATCCTGAATTTTTCCCTCCTCCACCTCCCCCGCCACCGCCCTCTGTGAGTCCACAAGATTTTCTCCCTCCACCGCCCTCACCGCAGGAGCTTAATGCAATGCCACAGCCTCCCGCAGAAAGGCTGGGGAAGCCCATTAGCAAACCTTTATTCAAAGTGCCCAAGCAACCTGAACCGCAGCAGCCCATGCAAGTAAAGCCCAAATGGCAGAAAAAACAGCCAGCTCCTCCACCTCAGCGCTCCCCTGAGCAAGTTAAAGCAGTGTCCACAGTGCAGAAATTAGAAGCTAAAGTTCAGGAGGTGAAACAGGAAGCAACTCAACAGGCTGAAACAAGCAACCAGACTGAGTCAACGGCAGTGTCCCAGACAAAAATATCAAGTATTCCTGTTGCTAAACCAGTTCCAAAGCAAAGCCCACAGCCACCTAAAAGAGTGTTTGTTCCTCCCATTAAACTGCCTCCATCTCCAGATCCTGATCCAGTCCCCAAACCCAGACCCTATGCTCGCAAATTCAAAACCCCGCTTATGTTTGCAGAGGAAAGGTACCGGCAACAAAGGCTGGAGAAGGAAGAAACGGAGAGGAGTAAAGTGAACACCCCTACTTCTCCTCCGAGCTCTCCCCCATTTGCTGCTGACGCTCAGCATCCTGAAAACATTGAGAAAAAAGTGGGCATCGAAGTGACAAAGGAAAAGGCCGAAGAAGCTGAGATTGTTTCCAACGAAGGAATAACGGCACAGGACACACCTTCTAAGAAAGTCCCTTCCCAGATCCCTTTGAGCAAACCTTCCTTCTCAGTAGTAAATAAGAAATCAGCTTCGGGATCTTCAGTTGTTTCCAGCGAGCAATCCTCAGGAAAAAACCTCGCCTCAGCCCAAGCTGATAAAAAGGGTCAAACTTCATCCAAGAATCAGGCTGTTTGTGTGTCTCAGGCTCACCATGAGATCTCAGATAGCGAAGTCCAGTCATGCTCGAGCGTGGTCACTTTTTCGGTCACGGAGCAGCAGCAGCAGCAGCAGTTTATTAAGAAATCCAGCACCAGGTCTATCAGTGCCACGCAGCGTGCAGCCCACGAAAATGTAAATCTTCAAGGCCAGGCTGCGGTCACACGGAAAGCTGAAGATGTAAAGAATATTAATGTGCCTCTGACACAGGAGGAGAAAATTAGTCCCCCTCAACCCACTAAAATTCCAAAGGTAACTCCAAGTTTCAAGGTAAAAACCTTTAAGATGCCAGTGCAGAAGAAAGAGGAGAAAAGTAACAATTTGGCACAAAAGGAAGCCAAGAAAAGTGAAATGAATTCACAGCAAGACAAAAGTGACACCAAAGAGGTTCTGGAAGGCGACCAGCTGATTTCAGCAAAAACTGAGGTGAAAACAGAAGTGAGAGGAAAAGAGAAGAAGAGTCAGGCGACCGCATCAGTGAAGGAAGCTGAAGCAGAGGTTCACCTGAGAGCGGGAAAGCAGGTGCAAAAAACTGAGGCTGAAGTAAAGCTGTCACCATCAGTTAAGGTCGCCAAGATAACATGTGAAGCAGCCCACCAGAGCCAAAGCCATGTATCTGTCTCCCACAGCCAGCAGAAGGTGAAGACAGAGCTGATTCAAAAACGCGAGGAGGTGGTCGTGGCTGAGAGCGTTGTGCAGCAAAGCCTTCAGAGGCAAGAGGCTGTTGAGGTGCAAAAACAGCAGATGAAGCGACAAGCAGCAGATACAAATAACATGCAGGTGATGGCAGGAAAGGCACAAGGTGAGCCTAAAGATGCGTCTGTGAAAGGTGAAGGGAAAATTTCCCACAAAGATGAGGCTCACCATGAGGAAATCACAGATTTAGAGAAGTTCACTGCAACGCATAAGCTGCTTGCTCAAATAAAAGAGCTGGAGGGCGCACCAAGCAAAGTCGACTCCGGCACTGTCAGGACGATTATGAGCGAAGTCCCTGACTGGATAATGGGCTCGTATGAGAAGAAGAATTTAAGTGAAATTGCTAAGCAGCAAAGCAAGAAAAAGTTGAAAGAGATGATGGTTTATGTCAAAAATATCATTCAAGCAAAGCTCACAGTTTTGGAGAAAAACTTGACAGTAGTGGAAAAGGAGGAAAGAGAAGACAAAGCGAAACAGCCGGTGCCGCCACCACCAGTGCCTCCAAAACCAGACAAGAAAGTTTTCAGCGGGGCGACCGCAAAGATGTCAAAGATCACCACCGGCTCCTTCAATACTGAAACGAAGGTGGTGGAAAAGAAAAAATCCCTTCAAGAGAGTCGAGTCCATCAGGAGCTGAGTGAAGGAGCTGATCAGAGGGTGTCCTCCCCGTTAGCAAGCATCCGCACTCCATCGCCGACTTTTATTAGCATTGAGTCACGAAGAGTTGACTCGCCGCTCAGGGTGACTCCTTCTCCTCCATCCTACAGGTCAGTGGGGACACCTCCGCCTCCAAGCAAGTCGTACACGCCCACATCTACCTTTAGCCGGGCCACACCTTCTCCCACCCTGAGCCGCTCAGAGAAGCTGCTGAAACTGAGGGATACCACCTCGAAGCTTTCCCATGGCGTGACCCCGCCTCCTCCCATGCCGGTTCCAGAATATTTTGCTGCCGAAAAAGAGCGGTCGTCCCCATTTAGCGACAGGGGGATCCTCATTGAGAGAAATGAGCACGAGTTGATGGATGTTGCAGAAATGGTGGATTCCATGATGACAGTAAAGGATAAAAAGTCTTTCTTTGAGGAGGCCCAGAGGGCGGAGGTGAACAAGATGTACATCCGGAGGGATCCGATAGACATCCCTGAGCGGCTGGGACCTGACAGCGAGGAAACCGCTGAGACTGTGGCCATAGACATTCTTAAAGAGGACCTCCCAAGAGTTGATTTATCAAAGCTCGTAAACAGATTTGAATCTCCACAGCCAAAAGTTTACAGCAGAAAAGAGCCTATTGTAATAGCAGAGAGGCTGGGGAGCGATACAGAGGAAGCAGAAGCAGAACCACACATGCAGAGAACCGAAGACATCCCCACGCTCAAAGTCAAAGCGATAAAGGATGTGTTTGAGACGGGAGAGCACAGTTCTCAAGCAGCCAGAGAACTTCGAGAACAAATAGAAAGAAGAGAACCCGAAGCGGCCTGCTCTGAGCAGGCAGGTCACTCCGAAGCAACATCGGTCACCGAACAATTCTGCACCGCTGATAACTTTGGAAATATGACAAGAGAGATGAGGAGTGAGGTGCATTCTGGGAGCTCCCTGACCCGTGGTAACCCACCATCCTACGCAGACGTTGTGAGGGGACGAGTTCCTACAGTTGCCGTGCCCCCTGAGGCCTCCACCGAGGAGCTGCTGAGAAACTTCCAGCAATCGTGGGCTGAAAGCCAGGGAGTTTTCCAGAACCTGGGTTTCAGTGTCACGGAGCAGAGGACTTCACAGATTATAACGCACCAGCAGCAGACTGTCGTGACGGGTAAACCGAGCTGCGCGGCATGAAGACACTAAACGGGCATGATGGTGTGTTTAACACGCTTTATGATTTTAAGGAATCAGCTGCATTGTGTGGAAAGATGAGAAGGATTCATTTTCACACTGTTTTTTATACTAATTTATTTTCTTTTATGTGTTTTTATTTATTTGAAAGGTTCCCATTTAAACTTATTGCTTACATCCGGGCAATTTTTTTTTGCATTTTAATATTCACAGGTTATATTTTATTGTCTATCCATGAGTCTGCTGTGTGAAGCTGGCAATGATGCTAACATACTGAACTAATATATCTGCCTGGGTGTGCAATGCTGCTTTCACTGTGACACAACAGAGAACTGCCGGAAAAGTTATCAAGGAAAAAAAAATCCACAACAGAGTAACTTTTGACACAGCGAAGTAATTATAATCCAGAGCATTTGAAGTAATTATGAGAGTTACTCAAGTGGTGTTAATTACTGTGTAGTACATTTTTGGAGCGCCCAGAGGAAGCCGCTTTGTACTGATACACTTGTAAAAGTTGTATATACTCACAAAACAGACTACAACTGAAATATCATTTTTATTTTTTGATAAATCAATCCATCCATCCAATGTTACAGTCTTCCTAGCTTGAAAACTGTGGTTGTGGCATTTTTCTAAACACGATGAATATTATTTCCTTCAAGGGGCCACTGTTCCGGTGTTTTCAGTCCCAGTGGCACAGGTTTTAAAAAAAATCAAGCACATTACATTTAAACACATTTTTCATTTTTCCAACATCATTTGTTGAAGTACAAAACATGTGCTAATTGCCAAGCACAGATTCATTTCTTAATTGATCTACAGGACAGACAATTCCCAAATAACCATCAAAATAACCTTTTCTTTACAACCAAAAATCAAGTTACTGGAATTTCTCTATTATTAGGAAGGCCTACTTGGATAAATTTTGAAAGTTGTCAGTTTGATTTCACTTTTAAGCTAAATTGACAGAACAATCCACACAGATTGCAGAACAATTTCGTTTTTGCAAATCGGACCAGGGATTTACATTCTAGACGGATTTGAATCCAGCAAATTTGGGGGCAAGTCGTTAATGCATTTTAATGGTAAAACAATGAAAAAACAGTGATTTTATTCTACGATTTTAAAATGAAACGCAGAAAATCTTCAAATAGGCTTTCAGTCACTTTCTTAGCAATTGCACAGGTACCTAAAAGATTTAGGATTGCATTTACATTATGACCCTGGCATTAGCACTTAATCTGGACCTTTAACCTTCAAGGTCACGCGGTCATGACTGGGAAATTTTGATCATATCCGAAATATAACAAGTATCAAAATGAATTGAATTTGACAAAGATTATGAATCTGCAAATGAAAAGGCTGATGGACCCATACTAGCCATTAGTTGTAAAACCTCTTCGTAGTACAAGTCAAAACTTGATTCCCATAATTATTAATAAGAAAATGAAAATCTGCCTTTGTCTTCATGTTCTTGAAAAATAAAATAAAAATTGAAATATTTATGTTTGTATAACATTTGTCATATTTGTATTTAATATTTATATTTAATATATTTAATATGTATTTAATATATGTATTATTTATGTATATTTTATATATTTATTTAAAAAAATTATTTAGAAATTTTATTTTTTTATTAAAGTGATACAAATTGTAAATTTGGGATAAAAACAATTAAATAAGTTCATGCATTGATCAAAAATAGGTCAGCGATCCCTGGTACCTCACAAATGTCACTCAGCAACGGTGGTACCTCTTAAAGTATCGTTAAAAACTTTGCAGTTTTGTGATTAAGAGACCAAATAATCGATAAAGAGGTTTTTCTCGGTGTTATGAGGGGTTTAACGGTGCAAGATATTGGGTTAAATTTCACCTTTCTTTGCAAAAATATAACTTTTTTTTAGACAAATTGGATCTGAACTGGACAAACTTTAAATTAAAATTATGTCATATCCGTGTACCGGGAGCTGCGGTGTCCTGCTTTTTTAGCATTTAGTGCAGAGCGAGTCGACACGAATCGCTAATGCTTCCTCCGGTGTCGTGACACACTGTTGGCATGCACGAGTGGGTCTATCCAAGCACCTACTATTATCTGTTGCACTGCATCCTCGTTTGTACTGCATCTTTTTCTGGAAAGTGTCAAGAAATTTGTGAGGAAGTTAACTTAAAATGTTGTTTTTCTTCGCAGAAAATTCGAATCCCAGAGTCCGAACTGTGCAGGGCATGTCGGAAGAGAGTGTACCCCATGGAATCGCTGATCGCGGACAAACAAAACTTCCATAAGAGCTGCTTTCGCTGTGAACACTGCAGAGGCAAACTGAGGTGGCGCTACTCCACATAGCATATGCATTCTTATTCTTTGCCTTTTTTGCCCTGTTTTAACTTTTCTTGTTTCTTTCTTTAAAAAAACAGTCTTGGCAACTACGCCTCTCTCCATGGACGAATGTACTGCAAGCCACACTACAAGCAACTGTTCAAGTCCAAAGGAAATTATGATGAGGGATTTGGACAAAAGCCTCACAAAGAACTTTGGAATAACAAAAACCAGCAGAATTCCGTCACGAAATCACCTGAATCGCCTGAAAAGAAAGTCATGGATTCCAGATATTCCACTGCTCAGACTACATTAGTCACTCGGGATTATGATGCAAGCAAATCTGTCGATGAAAGCAAAAAGCCCTCGAGTAAGATTACAGTAGTGTGGCCTCCCCAGGCAGATTCCCCAAAGAAACCCTTCACGATCGAGGAGGAGCTGAAGCTGATTAAGCCATCATGGCCTCCTAAGGACTGCTCCGATCAGGAAAACGAGGACCTAAATCAGCCTGTGAAGCGCTCATTAAAAGACGCCGATGCTCTTCCAGTTAAGGTGCAAAATGGACTCCAAGAAAATAACAAGGTGCATGAGAGCGCCCGTTTAACAGAGAGTGTGAAAAAGCCTGAAGAGGCTCCAGCAGAGTCCAAGTTTCTGACCTCCTCTGTAGCAGTCGCCGAGGAGCCAGCGGGTGTCACTCACACTCGCGAAAGTAAAGAGTCAAACAGCAGCTTGGAGGCTGCGGCACAAAGGGCTTCTGAAATGTACTCTGAAGTACACCCAGGAGTGGAGGAGAAAGAACAAAGTGAAGAGAATGATGGTGGAGCTGGGGAAAGCATGCAAGTGCCAGAGATGAATGAAGAGAAAAGTGCAGGAGTAAGGGAGGGAGTGAAAGTAAATGGACATGACAGGCAGGGAGAAAGTGCAGCATTTGAGAAGGAAAGCCAGGAGGAGATAGATAGAGGAAATATCGAAAGCAACGGGGAGGCAGTAAAGGTCACATTAATAGGTGAGGAGACAATAGCAGGACAGGCTTTGACGTCAAACTCCAACAATAACAATAATAATAATGTCCAGACATTGTTTGACCATGAAATGCTGCTTGAAGGGCTTAATGAGTTTGAGGAAAATAAAAATCAGCCGCAGTTTTTGGCCGATATCGCCGGAGCGACAGATTTCTCGCAGGCCGTTCCCTGTAAAGAACCAAAATGGATGCCAAGTGAAGTGTTGCAGTTGGCACAGAGAGATGATGCCTTTGTGCCAGAGGGTGCCAAATGTTCTGAAGCCACAGATTGCTATTCAGATACAGATTTCTTCACAGAGACAAGCGAGGGAACGCTGGCCATCAAACACGAGGCCACTGAGCCAAAGATCAGCACGTCGAGCTTCCTGGAGGACATTTTCGCCGGCCTGAGCACCAGCAGCTCCAGCCTGCTAACTGATTTCAAATCTGACATCTTCAGTCCGCCTGCCGGGGAAAGGCCTCTGGCGTCGGCGCTGGATGACCTTTTGGATTTTGGGATGGAGCCGAGAGATGTCAGAGGACAGGACGAGAGGGGTGACGGCCTGGCCGCGGACTGCAGCGCGGGAAGAGACGCCACTTCTCTGTGGGCAGAGGATGATGATGATGAAGGTCTGACAGTGGAGGAGCAGATCAAGAGGAACAGATGCTACGACAGCGAGGAGAGCGACAACGCTTAAATTTGGCCCGTTCAGCTAATAAACAGGCAGTGACGACAACACATATTTTCATCTGTCCATGGAGAGATGAGCAGCTCGGATTTAATTTTGCGTTTTCTTTCTTTTTTTGTACTGAGTCTTGAAATCTTCTGCGAATCAATATGTAGTTTTGTTTGATGGAGCTTGAATGCACCTGGTGTGCAGAGGAATGGAGATCTGTCCTTTGTTTATCTTACACTGCATCTATATTTCTGCCGACTGAGCTCAATGAAGCTATATTTTCCACAATTGTGGTATGTTCAGTAATTGCAATTTAAACGCCCTTCAGCTTTGTTTAGTGTCTGAATGAAGAGTTTTTCATTTCTCTTTTGTCTTCTGGTTGAAATAAAGCTACATAAAGGTAACAGCATGCGACTCTTGTAATGACTAATCGCACAGACGAGCAGAAGTGTGGCCCGCCAGTGTGATGTGTACCTTACCTGGATATTGCAGTCCAGCTAAATTTCCTCGGCAAAAGGCGTATTGATTTCCACTGATCGAGCAGAGCTGCTGTAGGAGTTACACATTTTCCCATTATGTGGCTTTTGCCACCTCTGAAAGAATTTTTCTGCCTCCTCAGTTACAGTTTGAACATGTGAAGTAATTAGCTGGCAAGCGAATATACTGCAGTGTTAATTACAGCAGCCCAAAAAAAAAGGACTTTAGGAAAAAGTGATGGCTTCACAAATTTTGTGTGGGTCACACTACATTATGCTGACAGATCCTTTAAGTTGAGGAAGTATTGTTGCCGCTTCAATAATTCAGCATCCCTTCCTGAAAGGCTGTTTGGCATCTTTTTAATTGGGCTATATTTTTTCCATTAACGTTTTCATTGGCAGTCCAAAAAGAATGCAGTTTTCCAGACAGGATTTGTGGGCAGCAGGTAATAATACTAATAATAAAACATCCAAATGGTATCAAATTATGCAATTAAAACACATTTATCTATGAGGGTGCTCTGGACTCTTAGTTATCTTCTGCTGGTCCATTAGCAAGTTCCCAGATCCAATCGTTTATCTTCCTCTTTTGTCCGGAATGAATTTGTTGCTTGGTTTAGAAATGGGAAAATGTGAGCATGAGACAGCAGGGAGCTCAGTTTTTTCCACTTCCAGCACAAAGGGAAAGGAAAGTACCGATTCCTGGTTTAGTCTACAGTAAGTAAATATATATATATATATATATATATATTAGCTTATTAAAAAGGTCTTAAGAAAAGGTAATGTACTGTTTAAATATGGCCAGATTTTTCTCAAACTTATCATTAGCTCAAACAATTATTCTATTGTTTTCATTAACATCAGATGTTCACGTGGTAGTGATGGTCGGGGATGTCTGCAATACTTCAGGCTAATGGCATCAACAAAAGCTAAGTGGGTCGCCTGCTTTGAACGGGATAAATAGTTGTTTTTATTCCCATAGATGCTGCCAGTAGCTGGTCTCCTCTGTCAGCTAGCAGTCTCAGCGTGCCTTCATCGCCTCATTTATTGGGGACAGTGCTGAAAAGATGCAGAAGTGTGTACAATGTGTCGAGTCTGAACAGGGGATCTTTACTGGAGTCGACTTTCATCTAAGACACTTGCATTAGAAGGTTTATTTGATTTTTTTCCCCCCAACTTAGTGTCATATTATTTTGTATAGTTTTGTCTTCCCTTCCTGTTTAGTTTACACGGCCGCAAACGTTTGCTTGCATGATCGAGCCCTCTTGCAGGTGAATCAGGGCCTCTGCTGCTCATCCAGTATCTGTGGGATAAAGGGATGATAACATTCAGACAAACCTGCCAAAATGATATACATTTGACTTCCCAGAATAGTCCTTCATCGTGAAGTGGAATTTTCTTATCAATCAGGGATGAGACAAGATTCTTTGTTGCAAAAGTTTTATTGTCTTCTACAAGGAGAGAAGGTTCACAACAGAGTGTTGCTCTGACCACCGTTTCTTTTTTCCTTCTCCGATTTGCCTCTGTTCACACATGGTTTATATACACTTGGTTTATATACACGTGGTTTATATACACACATGGTTTATACACACATGGTTTATACACACATGGTTTATACACACGTGGTTTATATACACTTGGTTTATATACACATGGTTTATACACACATGGTTTATACACACATGGTTTATACACACGTGGTTTATATACACTTGGTTTATATACACATGGTTTATACACACGTGGTTTATATACACATGGTTTATACACACGTGGTTTATATACACTTGGTTTATATACACATGGTTTATACACACATGGTTTATACACACTTGGTTTATATAAACATGGTTTATACACACGTGGTTTATATACACATGGTTTATACACACGTGGTTTATATACACGTGGTTTATACACACCTTATTTATACACACGTGGTTTATATTCACTTGGTTTATATACACGTGGTTTATACACACGTGTT
>VUQK01043773.1:66492-77030 GCA_015106715.1 Bujurquina vittata | reverse complement strand
GTTAAAAGATCTGTTAGACCTTGACACGTCTTTACATTAGCCAACTTCTCCCATTCTTGGGCTAAGGGCAGTTGACAGCTGAAGCCACGAGACAGGTAACTTTCACAATACTGTCTAACATTTTTGGTTTCCTTTTCATTAGGCAAGTTGTCATCTCCACTGGTGGTTAGTTGAGACTTGTTCCTATCATGACTGTAATACATTTCTCCTTAATTAACCTCCTCGCCCTCAGCAGGGGCTTTTGGTGTGTCTCGCCCTCATAATCCAACCATCCAACATGCGTGAGCAGACAGTTTTTATTTTATAAAGGATTTTTACAAAACTGCTAACATAGGACACTAACTAAGTGCAGGTGTGTATCTGAGTAATCACTGAATCTCAAGGCACACCGCTGGAAACCACTGCTCCACAGGACCTCAGTGGGACAGATCCACATGCACTTGCATGCATTTAGCATCTAATGTTCATTTCATTGCATCTTCCAGACTGTACCAGCAACTGCCCCTCCACTAGTGTCACGCCAGATCAAAGAGCTCAGGTGGAGGCACAACACACACATTATTGTCATCCAGATAAAAGCAGCCAATCGCTCACTGTGCGAGTCTTCTTCAGAGAAACAAGAGTATTGTTGCTACCTGCAGCATTTTTCTTCTCAATATGCAGTTTTTAGTTAAGGGGAAACAGCATCCCTAAATTTTATAAACAGTTACAACTTCCCTAAAAAGTATTGATATTATTCGCCACACAGGCACCTCAGTGCATGCGGCTGAGTATAATTCAAATGCATACATTTTAAAATCTTCTGTGGTTTACAGTCCATAAATGCATAGAGTACCTGGTACAACATATGTCCCAAAAACAGACACAAAACCCTCATTAAATCTCAGTAAATGTGCTTCTTCGTAAAATAAAAGTTAATAACTGCACATAGCGTTCATCTACAGGATTGTGAAAACGTCTTGAGCCACCCCTTTTTTCTTTATACTTTGCTTCTAAGGAGCCAGACTACTTTACTCTTTATGCTGCTCCTCCACATCAAAAAGGAGCCAGTTGAGGTGGTTCAGGCATCTGACTAGGATGTTCTACTGGGAGGAGGCCCCGGGGCAGACCCAGGACATGCTGCTCTCTGCCCAATTATTTTTTACATATTGTCTGGCTCTCCTGTGGTGATGGATGGATGGATGGATGGATGGATGGATGGAGAAGCCTGGAGAAGTACTGCGTAAGACTCCTTAAAGAAAGCTTCCTCAGAGAGTTCAGGCCATGTTGAAGAATGAAGGTGGTCATTGGCTTTTACACAGTTTTTCCATGTATTTTTGCACATTATTCAATCACTGCATCTATTCCCCATTTACCTCACAAACTAAATAGAAATGGGGGACGGCTTAAGACTTTTGCACATTACAATTGCACGCAAAAAAACAAGCAGTCTCATTATCAAACCACCAGATTGTCCAAACTCTTTAAACCACTTGGAGATAAAACTAATACTGATGAAGCCTCATTACACATGAAAACTATAAGCTTACCCGTCTGTATGGCAAGCAGATTAAATTTGACCAAAGGATGACTGTAAACTGTGTGCAAGGTTTACAAAAAACAGACTTCAGTGTTTTTGTTTTTCTTCTCTTTTTGTTAATTCATGTGACTAACCTGTTTGTCTTTGTAAACCTATTTTTAGCTATATTTCCGATCTATCTGAGCTGTAATAAACAATTCCTTTGTAGGTCTAAAAGCTAACCTGCAGGAAACGGTGCCTGCTCCTGAAGAATGGCAAAACCCATTAACCTCAGGAAAGAGGACGGTTTTGGTTCGTCCTTTGAGTCGAGGCAGACAGGAGAACATGTCACATCCAGACCGTAAAATATCACAAATGTTAGCAGAACTCTTGGAGAGAGGGCTGAATTCTTCTCACTGAGAAACATCTGCACAACCTCCAGGAGCTGGCACTCCAGCAGGCATTAACAGGCAATGACAAACCATTGTTGTACTAACATATCAGTAATAACCCCTCAAATCCCATAGATGTATGCATTGTTTAGATAATGAAACAAATTAGCTAAACAAAGACGCATGTCTGTGAAGGATTTATAGATGCACAGGGGCTCCACCTCTGAGACATTTTCTCATTATATGAGGGATGATTTCCATCTTCCCCAAAGATGGGGCAGACAGAGAGCGTGAGATCATTAAATAGAAGAAGAAGAAACAGCCTTTATTGTCCCACAGAGGGGAAATTTAGGGGAAAATAAAGTAGCCAAGCATCACTGAGGAAATTGTACAATCAGAATTTATTATTAATGAATACAAAATTCTTTATCCATTATCTCCACCAAGGAGTTTATGTGAATGGTTAGGTTTATTTTTTTATTTGTTTGTTAACATTTATTAAAGGAAATTGTGGAAAATTTAGGAGTGAATAAAATATTATTTAAAATTCATCCATTTTCTTGACCACTTATCCAGGGCCGGAGCTTGTCCCAGCTGTCATGAGGCAAGATGAGGGGTACAACCTCGGCAAGTTTCATACATACACACAACCATTTACACCTACGCCCCAATTCATAATCACCAATTACCCCAAACACAGGGTTTTGGACTGTGTATGGAAGCTGGAGCACGTGGAGCGAACACCTGCCCGGAACACCTAACCAGGAGGCCCCCTAGTCAGATGCCGTTCCAGTGCGATTTGGAGGCCACCACCTGATGAAGCCAACAGAACCACATCATCCGCATAGAGCCCTCCGCCACTTGGCTACACCTTGAAATTCTGTCCATAAAAACTATGAACAGAAATGGCAAATTACGACTACATCATCTGCAAAGCTCTCAGCACTCTGCAGCACAGAGCACAGCTTAGCAGATACTAATGCAGAGCTGAGCAGCGCCTCCGTATTAAGCCCCTGACCGCTTTGTGAAGACACTGCTGAAAATGTGACAAACACCTCATTTTCTCCTGTCATCATAAACTATGTGGCTCAGTCAAGATTACAATTTATTACTACCTAAAAACAGCCCAGTACTATAGTTCCAACAATGTTGGATAGATTTTTTTTTCTTTAATGAATAAAAATAGTTGTATTCCTTTGTTAATAAACATAATTTTGGTGGTTTTAGAAAATATTCTTAAATACTTTCTTTCCTGAGTGAACTGAGAAGACTGATACCACGAATCACACCTGACGGCAGATACTCCTATCTCTCCAAAATATATCTGCACCCATCTAAAAATGGAAAACCAATAATTTTGCTGCATTATTCGTACAGTAGCATTCGCACGTTTGGTGCCTCTGTCTTCAAGAGACCAAGAACAAGGAATTTCCTGCTACTTTTAGCTATTGTGCTAAACTAGGCTAACCAGCTCCTTAGTGCAGGAACTCCCTAATTTCTCGCTGTTCATGCCCATGGAGAGAATAGTTTCTAATCCAGACTGAGCTGTATGACTACTGATGATTCATGAGTCAAATCCATATTAAGGCAGGCTATGCCTTCCAGGGTCTATTAAGAATTAAGATCTTTAAGCAGATATGAACACAGAATCGACTCATTGTTGTAAAGAGCAGCGAAGCAGTCGAATGACTCGGTCCTTTCTGCAGGCTGAAGGTCGACAAATCAAATGACTCTGTTTGACTTTCCAAAGCAGTCATGTGTGCCTCAAAGGGAACACCTGATTATCCAGTGTAAAAAAAACAAATCAATACAGAAATGACTTATGTGGGACTGAATGTGAGTCACAAAATGGAAAGAAGACAAAATGCTTCAGCTTTGTGCCAACAAACTCCAAATCTGACAATATCAGGATGCAGAGTTTTTGTTTTTTTATTTTTTATGTGAGGCTTTGTGATGAGTAATTAATAAGGGTGCAGTAATGCAGACATCCAGGGGTTAATCCATTAAACCTGCTGCCCTTCGCTAAAACAGCAAAGGGCAGCAGTGTCAGTGAGACTCCCTGCCTGGTATGAAGTCATGTGGCTTTAGTCAAGAATTTAGAGACGTCCAAGGTCCAGTGACCCATCACTGGTGGTGATTTCAACGTGGCCCCTGCAAAACATGCTGACTCACTGAATAAGCAGTGAAGAACTGATTTCTGGGGCACTTCTGAAACCTGAGCTGAATACAGAAATGCGCAGGAAACTCTCAAATTAGGCAACGTACTGGAGGCAACTAATTGAAAACAAAGCAGGAATACCACGAAAAGGCCCCTCTCTGGTTCGGCTCAGCCAAGCAGGGGGAAAACCCTGCCCCGTCCTCCGGCAAATCCCAGTTTAATAGCGGGAGCGTGTTCACGAACTCCATTAAGAAAACTGTCAATTTTGACTCGTCCTTTCTGTATTAGCTGGATAGCGCAGCAGATAGATTATTAAAGATTGCACTTTTTTTTTAATCAAAGCCGTGTGTTTAATTCGGGGTCCAAGTAGTAGATGAAACATCTTTAAGTGTACTAAAATCCAGCTTTTAATTTAGATCCTCTAACAACCATCGCTGCATCGCGTGAGAAGGTAAAATTATTTAATTGGATCATTTAATTGCCGAATTAACAAAAAAAAAAGGCCCAATTTAAATGCAAATAATCCCATATGGTTTTGTTGTTGTTGATGTTTTGCAACCGGGGAGATGAGCTTAATTTGGCTGATTTTTCTAATCGAGTCTGGTGTGATGCAATAAGGTGTCAATTACAGTCACAAAGTGGCCCGAAAACCCCACTCGTCAGCATGTAAGCCGTAATTACCCAGCAAATAAAGCCGTGAACCTACCTGTCAGTGAGCGTTGACTGTGTGCCACTCATTGGGCTTCCCTTGTGAGTTTCCGACGACTTCACCCGAACAACGATACCATCATAACGCCCGACTCTTCTGCTCTAAAACTGCTTCTTCATTTCGTCCATGCACAGCCCCGAACGCTGCCGAGTCTGCACATCCAGCATGAAGGCTTTTAAACGTCAAAGAAAAGTCCCCGCAGAGACAGGACGTGTGTTTATGTCCATGGGACGACCCCAGCTGTTTAAACTCCAGCAGAAACGACCAAATGCGCTTCTTTCCTCCGAGCGTGTTTCAGAACATCTGGAAAACCTCAGTAAAAGGTTTTGTTCCCCCCAAACTTTCACATTCTCAGATTACCTCCAAGTTCAGGGAGAATCCCTTGTTTTTCCTTAGGAAATACTTCCATGATGACACTCCAGACTATTCCTGGTGTCCGGGAGAGAATTACGTCAAACTTTGGCTGCTGAATCCAAATTGAACTTTCCCCCCCCCTCTTATTTCCGCGACGTCCCGGTGTTGTTCACCGTGCGGATGTGGAAGCGTTGCGCTTTCTGGAGCATCCTGCGGCGGATCTGTTCTCTTTGACGGTCGCTAATTTGTGCAAAGAGCCGCGGTCGTTGCTCCGCTGTGGGATGCATTTGGTGAAAAGGAAATGCTTTGTGCCCCCTCCCCAAAAAAAAAGTGAAAAGAGGAGGAAAAACACACCTTCCATCACGATGCGTTTAGGAGCCCCTCGTAGTTCTCTAAACTGTCCGGTTTATGACAAATGGGGCGTTTTTTATTTTACCATACCAGATTTTATGTGCAGCAGGCTCTTTAATTAATTAGATTACACGTAGATGCTACATGTTTATACACAATGAATACAATAAAGGCTCGAGTTATGCAGATATTATGTAGAAAAGCACAGTGACTTTCACTTCGCCTTTTCCTCTGTTTAACCGCTGCCTCTTTGAGCTTCTATTTTATGTCATGCACGGCTGCAGGTTTCATTTCAGCATCGCTTGGGGCACATTAAGCAGGTGGTCTGAGGGTCTGGACTTAATTGTAATAGGGCAAGAGGAAGGGTCCCCTTGCCAAATTGTCTAATATTTCAAAAAAAGATGAGCAAATCTTCATGTGTATGTAGCACAAATTTCTGTTTTGTTCTGCAACAATCAAGTTTGTGACCCTCTGGAGGTTTACATATTTGAAGTAATTGTATACAAAGTAGTTTAGATGCTACAGACCTCCGCTTAGTATGTAAATTAAGGGTGTCAAATATAAGGTCAGAGACTCCAATCTAGCCCACTAAAAACATGAAGGAGGTCCTAAAATTTGGCTTTGTAACAAAAATTTTCACATGTTTTGGAACTTTTCCTACTAATAAAGACCCCTCCCCTCCCCATGGCCATTCATACTCCACCAAAGGAATTAAGTAACAGATTAACATGATAGAAATGGTTCTGAATTTTTCACTCTCTACTATAGAATTTTATATTTTGTCCAATGGCTCCACGGTAAATAGAATTGAAAACCTTTATTGTTGTTGTAATTACATTACAGTGAAATTGGGGATGCCACTCCAGCTTGATCCAACAAGATTTAAACTACATACTTGCATTTACAATTAAAGAAAGGTTACAAGAATTAAACATTAAAGACACAACAAAGTACCACACATACACAGTACAAAAGAGGCAGATGGACCCTAAAGTATCAGAGTCAGTAAAGTGCTAGAATCAGCTGATTTACAGTCTGCAGCTATTGCACATAAAGTTTTCGGCCATGAAAGCAAAGTATAATTCTAAGTATAATTGTACTTTATATTGCAGTTTTTGCAGCCGTAAAAAAAAAGCCTGTTTAGATCTTTGTCTTGACTGTGTGGTCGATTATTAAGTGCCCGGGGAGCTGTGATTGGCTCAGACGCCTGTAGGTGGCAACTCTGCGCCGGTACAGAAGCAGCAGCATCAGCAGCAAGTATTCTGACACGAAGAAGACAGGCATCCGTCCACAGGCCAGCCACAGCTACTTAACAGACAACATAAACACTGTAACATCTTTAAGCAGATCTGGCTATTTTACCACATTAGCTCTCGTTTTCTTTGGCTCTTTCGCTACGCATCTCCCCCACGATGTGGTAGATTATTTAGATGTTTTGTGGGCAGCCGTATTTATGGGGATGTCCGCTTTCCGAAGGCCTTGAAGTGGCATTGCTAACGCACGGTAAGACATTTGGCTCATAGAAATAGCTAGGTGGCTAAGCTAAGCTAAGAGCATCCATTGCAAAGGTTCTTGCTCTTCGTGATGACTAAATATGATGTTAATCTGCTGGTGCTTCACCCAGACAGCATCTTAGCGTGTACTGCGAGGTTACTGGACATGTTTGCACTGCACTGCAAGCATCATGGTGCAGTTTGATGAAGGCGGTATGTGCTGCCGTTCTGCGGCGTACTGACAGAAATTGACCCAGAAAATGTAGCAGGAACATTTTTCATTGTTTACACCATTATGCCTGACCCAGGGAGAAAACCGCGTTCCCTTTCTATGTGTTAGTACCTCCAGTTCTCTTCGGCATGCACAATCTGCAACAGGAATGATCTGGATTAAGCCAAATGAGATTTTTGTGTCTATTGTTGGCGGTATTTTAGTTAAGAGGCCCAGTGATGGGCGGTACACCGACTGATAACTGTTCAGATCTTACTGAAATCCGTGCGGGCTGGTCTGTGGCAGTCTAGCCAGCAGAGGCGTACACAATCCCCTGCAGAAAGCGCACTTTTTTTGAGGATATACGTTTCGTTCAGCTCTTTTACTCTGTAGTAAAATCAAGCAATCGCAGATGTGACACGGAACTATGCTTGTTTAATAGCCGAACATCTCAGCTGTTCCCACTTTCTTGTCGGGGCATTGCATGCTCTCAGTGAGCCAAGTGCATCCGCTGGTTAAAGTCTTCAGACCGCAGACTATTTTGCATGTTTACATTAATGCAGGTATTTGTTATAGAAATGCAAATTGCAAGGTGATGATTTTCCCTCCGCTAAATCTGCAAAAACAATCCCTTTCTTAAGATTATTGTATCTATTATTCATACAATTGTATACTTTATTTAAACTTGCTAATTGCTATCCTTTTTGCAGTAGAGACTTGTGTACAAAAGACATCTCCAGTTTGAGTGTACATGCACTTAATAAAAGACAAGTTAAAGAGATGCACATGCACAAGTATTAAATTTAAGCTAAGTGCAACGATAACTGGGCAATCTTTGGAGTAGAGTCTTGTAAATGAATACCAGACAGTACAGAGGACTTTACTACAAAGTGATATTGATGGGTTTGCAAGCTAAGTTGAGCTTAAAGTCAGAGCTTTCACTGTTATGAAGGTGGGTCTCGTTAGAGCACCATGGTAATGTGCTGAACATATAACCTGATCTAGAACAGGTTATGTTCAGAGGTTTGGTTTAAAATTGCCTGAAAGTTCCACATTTTCACTTATTTACAAGTGCTTAAGAGATGTTTTTATATATTCACTGCCCCAAAAATGGAAGGAATACTGAAAAACATCAGTTCTCAATGGGGAAAAAATCATGCTAGATAATCTGCACTGATATAGACTGGGTAATGTGTTAGGAATGAAAGGATGCCCCATTGTTTGATTGAAATGAAACTTAACAACCTACAGAGGGCTGAATTCAGGGACACCTCAAAAATCAAAGTGAAAGAAATTATGTGGCAGGCTTGTCCATTTTGATGAAATTTCATTAAAGTAACTCAAAATGATGCTAAGTAGTTTGTATGGCCTTCATGTGCTTGTATGCATGCCTGAAGTTAGGGCATGCTCCTAATGAAACAACAGATGGTGTCCTGGGGTTCTCCTCCCAGACCTGGACCAGATCCCCATTGAGCTCCTCGTAGTATCGGATGGACTGAAACATAATGTCTCAGAGGTGTTCTATTTGATTTAGGCCAGGCGAGCATGAGGGCCACGCAGTGGTATCTATTCCTTAATCCTGCTGGGACTGCATACTGTCACTACATTAGGTCAGGCATCGTCTTGCACCAGGGGAACCCAGCAGCCACTGCACCAGCGGCCTCATGGAGTTCATTTTGTAGCTCTGGAAGTGCTCATCTTGTTCCTCCTTGCACATAGAAGCAGATACCGGTCCTGCTGATGGGGTAAGGACCTTAGACGGCCCTCCAGCTCTCCTAGAGTAACTGCCTGTCTCCTGGAATCTCCTCCATGCTCCCGAGACTTTGCTGGGAGACACAGCAAACCTGGCAATTTCACTTATTGGTGTGCCATCCTGGAGAAGTTGGACTACCTGTGCAACCTCTGTAGGGTGCAGGTATCACCTCATGCTACCAGCAATGACTCTGACTCTAGCCAAATGCAAAACTAGTGAAAAATCAAAGAAGACGAGGAAAAAAATGTCAGTGGCCTCCGCCTGTAAAACCATTCCTGTTTTGGGAGTTGTCTCATTGTTGCCCCTCTAGTGCACCTGTTGTTAATTTTATTAACACCGAAGCAGCTGAAACTGATTTAAAAAAAACCCTCTGCTACTTAACTGACCAGATCAATATCCCAGACATTTCATTTATGTCTGGGGAGGGGAAAAAAAGTGTCCCTTGAATTTTTTTTTTTTTTTTAGCGGTGTATTTTTGCTGGGATTTACATTAAAAATGCCACAGAAGTTTCATCAGCGCACAGTGTGCATCGCATTGCCGCTGAAATTGCATTCAGTCATTTGCAGAAAATGCCTGCATTTGTGTGCCAATAAACAAACAATATCACTGAAATCAAGTGGGGTCAAAATTCTGGATGGTTATAAAATTATTTTGTATTGTATTCAGTAAAAACCCTGCTTGTTCTATCATCATCAGTCTGATTTGCCTCTGTGGAATAGCATTCTGCTGAAGCTCTTTAAAATGATGGTGTGAGGCCTGGTTTGCTCAACCATGAAGCACTAGTCTTAACTAGAGTTGTTGCTCAATGTCTTCTCAGCCAATGATTCAGCTGGAGAAACCAGTGCTAACTGGTACCATGCCGGTGGTGTGGCCCACCATCCTCGACCTGGGCAGGGATGAGTGCAAAAGAATTCTTCGTAAACTGGGTGAGGACAAAGAAATGCAATATAGAGCGGGGGCAGGGGGGCAGTAAAATGTAATGTTTTCAACATCTTTTATAATGTCTGCGTGGATCTTATTGAACTCATAATCTCTGCTATGTCGTGCGGCATGTACAAACTGTGATGTGTGTTTGTGTCTCGCAGAGCTGGAGGCTTACGCTGGGGTCATCAGCGCCCTGAGAGCCCAGGGAGACCTGACAAAGGACAAGAAGGATCTGCTAGGAGAGCTCACTAAAATCCTCGGGTAATATATTCTGTCTGATATGTGTGTTTGTTTTAATTATTGCACAGAATTTGGTTTATTTAAAACAAGCCTTTCCTTGTTACCTTTGTCTTCACAGCATCTCGACAGAGCGGCATCGTGCAGAGGTCCGCAGGGCTGTCAACGATGAGCGCCTCACCACCATCGCTTATCAGTAAGTGTGAAACTGCTTTTAGCTCTTTGTGACATCATGGAGAGGGACGATCCTCATCTCGGAAACACGGCCCTGGCTGTAATCACAGGCTCCACCCGCCTGATATTACAATGGATAAATCACGCTTTTAAATCCTTCCTTTTCATATGTGAATCACTCACTTGTGGTCTGTATAAAAAAAACTGCAATGCTTTGGTCTGAATTCCTCTTTTACACCTTTTCTGATTTTTTTTATTTTTTTTTTTTTTGGTAGTTTGATAG
>VUQK01043773.1:53016-66472 GCA_015106715.1 Bujurquina vittata | reverse complement strand
GGTCTGAATTCCTCTTTTACACCTTTTCTGATTTTTTTTTTTTGGTAGTTTGATAGCAGCGATATGATTAGCCGGATGTCCATGCCCTTTGTTAGCAGTTCCACAGCAAATACTGTGACATAACGGATATAAAAAATGTAACAATGAACAGAGAAAACTGAACAGACTGAAACTTATGACCCAAAAAGAATATAAAGATATATGTGCAGCACCAGGACAGAATGCATTTAAATTTACTACATTAATACACACTCAAAGAACTCAACAAAATGTATTTAAGGGCTAAAAAAGTGGATTTTGCATGATGAGTCTCCTTTAAAACCTTCTGTTTGATAGGGGCAGCTTGGCTTAAGGTAGCGGTTCTCAAACCTTTTCCATCATTCCCCATTTCACAGGAAGAAATATTTTCATGCCCCGCCTCAGGACTTAAGTTACTTCTGTTGTACTGGCAGCTGTCTCAAAAGTTGCTACAGGGGGCTCTAGGGGTGGGGGTGGGTCTCCCTTGGCAGCAAAGCAACATCCGGAAGCACTCACTAGATAGTGGCTGTTATACATGATAGTGATATGATAGTCGCGGTTTACAATCGACGTGAATTTCTTTGTTCCGCTATGAAAATGACCCCAATGTTAAATATTAGTTCCACGTGACTTTTCTCCCAGGTCGCACGTGGCTCACCTGTGATGATGCTACACACTTTGAGAATCTCTGACCTAAGTGGAGGGTGGCCTTAAAGCAGCGGTTCTCAGACTGTGGGATGCAGCGCTAATGCATCTGGAAATAAAGCGTTAAAGTTTCAAATAAACATTTGTTGTGTACTGATGATAAATCATCATAAATTTGGGAAATCATTAACTCTTCCTATTGTGCCATCCTCAGATCAGATTTTCACTTTTTTCTTTATTTTTCTTTTCAGCATGTCAGGTCCAAACAGCTCCTCTGAGTGGTCCATCGAAGGGCGGCGGCTTGTTCCTTTAATGCCAAGGCTGGTTCCCCAGACGGCCTTTACAGTCACTGCTAATGCTGTGGCCAGCGCCACAGCCAATCAGAACGCCTCCCTCCTTCTGCCAGCTGAAACGGGAAACAAAGAGGGTAGGCCAGAAACAGTTCACTGTGCATCAGACTCTGGGTGATTTCAAACGCTTTGGACATTGAATTATGTGTTTCATTTCCTCCTTGTAGTCGTGGTATGTTACTCCTACACGAGCACTACCTGCACCTCCACCAGCGCCACGGCAACCAGCGGTCCTATAGGCGCGACAGTGAAATCTCCACGACCACCCAGCCCTTCATCCAACGTGGTGGTGCTGCCCAGCGGCAGCACTGTCTATGTGAAAAGTGAGTATGAACAACATCAAATCAACTTTTCTGTTGCTTTAGATCGAAATAATATATATACAGGAAATTATAAATGTCAGCAAAGCGAGAAAATCGATGTAGCAGTTAGCTGATGGCGTTATGTGCTGACATTGTATGAACAGTTTTGTAGTGGAGTAAAGGTAACCTGGAAGAATGGAGTTATCAGAGAGGAGAAAATTAATCAAACTCCATTTATTCTCATTTCCTTGATGACTCCTGATTTATTGTAGTCTTATCTTAGTCATAGCTTAATACAAAGGCACGTACATTTTAACCAGGGGTGGAACAGTTCTCCAAATCCATCTGTTGCTTAAAGAGGATCTCATAAATGAATTTTTAAAAAATTCAGTTAACTTTTTTTCCTAATCTTTAAACAGTACAGCTTCCACCAGACTAACCTGCTCTGACCGGGCATCAAAAAGCTTAAGCAAGAGGACTGCGTGGCTAATCGGCATGCCATTAAATAACATACGTTATTAAAATTGTTTCTGAACCCTTATTACTCATCCTTTATTTACACTTATGTTATTTATACCAGCACAGATGCTCAGTTAAAGAAAGCTCAGCTAACACATCAGTAGGATCCCTGTTTCTGTGCCACAGTTGTTACCTTATCCTTCTGGTTTGTCTGCACTGCTGTCTTGCTGCATATTGGTTTTCAATACATCTGTTAGTAGGTGAATAAGAGCTCAGTGAAGGAAGCAAAGAATGGGTGTGTGATGTTAGGAAGACTGAACCTTAATATGAGACATTTTCCGAACCGTTACATCCCTAATTTTAACTTTCAAACCTCACATTTATAAACAAAGATTAGTTTGACATATTTGATGGCGGAGCTTATGGACGCAGCTCCCAGTCTGGATTCAGGCGACAGAATATTGGTAAATGCTATATTTTCTCAAGGAGCTGTAATGCTGCTGTCAGATCTTTACAGTGAAGTTTTAGTGCTTGTGCTGCAGCTTTGATGGCAGCAGGCGCTGGATTTAAATACAGCTTTTTGCATGTAATTGTGTTCAGGCTTAAAATAAATCCCCAGACTTCCACCAACAATTTTCCGTTAAAATGAATACGGATGTCTTTGAGTAAAGTGGTCATATGACTTTTAAGGTTCATACTGTAATATTTGTTTTTATAGACTTTATTAGTGTTTTCTGGACGAACCACTCGGTTTACAATTGAAAACAAACAAAACAAAGCCCCCTGCTGAGCGGCCTAAAGGGGGCACTGCAAGGCTTGTCTATTTGTTACTAGGTGATTTTTAAACTGCTGCATCAAACACTGTTTTGCTTATTTTTGCTTTTCTTTTCTTTAATAATGTCTCCACTTTATTTGTTTTTTACTTTGTTTTATAATTTTATGTTTCCTGTTTTAACTGTTTGTCCTTTAACTGTTTTATTTTATTTATTTTACATGTACAGCACTTTGGTCAACTGCTGTTGATTTTTAAACGTGCTTTAGAAATAAAATTGACTTGACTTGACTTGACTGTAAACTTATCTAACATCTCAATGGAAACTCAATGAGAGTGTGTGAGAGCTCAGTCTTTCTACCGTACCAATGATTCACATATTCTCCCCACACTCCCGACTTTAAGCTGGCTGGGAATCTGAGATCTGAGAAGTTTCCCAAACATGGCGTCTCTTAGGATATGTTGGATTGGGTTTGACAATCCCACAAGCATCTGCTGCTCATTAAACACGCGTATTACACAGCTGGTATGAACAGTGTGTGACAGGAGAATGTAGCAAGGGAATGAGGCACAGGGAGACCGAGTGGCTGCACATTATTAGCACTGAAGATGTAACTAAAAGGTTTTATGAATTCAGGATTCATAGAAATGTGCAGATTAGGATTTTACAGATAAATTTTTACTAAATTAAAACTAAAATTCTTACTTATTATATTATATTATTAAAAAAAACGCACAATGTGTCTTTTGCCGCTCCCCAACTCTGTGACACAGTAATTTTCCCCTCGGGTTTTCCCTTTCAGGTGTTAGTTGTTCCGATGAAGATGAGAAACCTCGCAAGCGACGGCGCACAAACTCCTCCAGCTCATCTCCAGTGATGCTGAAAGAAGTTACCAAGGTAACTCCGCCGGTATCCAAGAACATCACGGTGCCCGTGAGCAGCAGCCCCAAGATGAGCAGCATCATGCAGAGCATCGCCAACTCCCTGCCGCCCCACCTCTCCCCCGTCAAGATAACCTTCACCAAGCCCACCATCCAGACGACCAGCACCACCACACAGAAGGTAACATTCATACACTGCCTCAGCACATCTCTCCACAAACCGCGTCTCAGTTTTAACTTCCGATATTTCACCAGGTGATCATCGTGACGACTTCTCCGAGTTCCGGCTTTGTGCCCAACATCCTGTCCAAGTCTCACGCCCACAACAATGCCAACGCTATGTCCAAGCTGGGCTCCACCTCTGTGCTGACCCCACACGCCCAGAAACAGACAGTGGTCTTTCCAGCCAGCTCCAGCCCTTCCTCCAACCCCAGTGCCATCGCCGTGACCACAGTGGTCTCTTCTACACCATCAGTGGTCATGTCAACAGTCACACCATGTGAGTCCTTCCTCTGTGCTGACTTACAGTAATAACGAGAGTGGAGTCGGTTAAAACGTTCGCTGTAATGTTTTTCTGGCATGCCCATCTTCTGAAAAATAAGGGGAGAAGTGTGCCCCCAAAGGTGTGTTGCAATAACAGGGCTCAAAATAATTTTTGTAAACTAGAGGTCAACATCATCAACAAACACCTGATTATTTTCCATAATAATCATTCAGTTTGGTTTCACTGTGTAGTTTTTCCTTGCCCTGTCCTCCACCAGGTGCCTCAAACTGCAGCACTTTTGTAGGTCGCCTTGCGTACATTACGTATCCTATTCTGTTTATTGCAACCTCAAAGCTGCATTAATAGCTGATTTGTCCACTTGGGGGCAGCAGAGTAAGCCATAAAGAATGAACATTTCAGACGTCAATTTATAAAAAATGCATTGTAATGAATAAATATGGCAAATATCCTTATCAAGAGATTTTAATAGTAAAGCAGTAACTCTCCCAGTTTGGAGACTGGAAACATTAAACTCTGCTTTCTTTGTTTCTTGATAGACTGATCTCATTATTAATATGGTTCCTTCTTCTGTTCTTGTACTACTGTGTTACATTAAGACTGTAGCAGCAAAGTACTACTACTATTACTACTACTTCCTTTTCTTTCTTGCTGTTGCCAAATTGTGCAGCTACTTTTAGCTCAGGATTCTCAGGATTCGAGTGCCATTTCCTTCTTTCATGTCTCTGGCCTAACTAAACTGCTTCATTGTGCTATAAAGAGACTGTCTGGAGTAACACAGGCGATGGCTGTAAATATTTGCCTCAACTGGCAAACTAACCCTTGTAAAAAAACAAAAAAAACAAAACGCTTTTCATAAAAACTCTTCCAAATAATCTTAGTAACACTTAACTGAATAAAATAACACATTAGTATAAAAAGACTTTAAACTTGATTTTTTTTTAAAAAAAAATTATTTTGACCACCTAATGTCTAAGTGTTTGAACCTTTAGTTGTGGTAACATAACATTAGACATGAGGGTGACTCGGATAAGCAGCCACTACGACTTTGCCTGTTCTCCTTTGAGTCTTACTGTCAACATTCACGGTTGCAGGTGGTGCTTCAGCTGGAGTGAAGGTGTCTACAGCCAGACTTCCTTCGCCTAAGACCCTGATGGCCTCACCCACTCAGATCCTGGCCCAGTTCCCTAAACAGCAGTCACCCAAACAGCTGCAGCAGAGCTCGCCTTTAGGCGGTTCCACTGTAGGTCAGACCCACACCACCACCACCTCACCAGGAGCCAAACCCACCATTCAGATCAAACAAGAGTCTGGTAAGCCTCTCTTCTCTCTTTCTGTGACCCTTTTTCCTTAGTGCTTCAGTTATCTGTTTTTTTCCTCCCTTTTTTTTTTTTAAGCAATCATTCATACTTATTACACTTTACTTACAATAAAAGACATTAAAAACTTAATATCAGTGTTTGCTTTTTGGCAAAACAATTTCAGATTTCTATACTTTTTGCTGGTTATTAACCACTTTCTTGATCATCATGAACTTTTACAACACAAGCTGTCAGATACAAAGCATGACAGTTAATCTGCTCACTAAAGGATTAAGTTGATATGATTTTGCTGCTGTGTGTGTGTGCGTGCAGGGGTGAAGATCATCACTCAGCAGGTGCAGCCCAGCAAAATCCTGCCCAAGCCTTCAGTGGCGTTGTCCAGCAGCAGCTCTTCTCCCATCATGGTTGTCAGTAGCAACGGAGCCATCATGACCACAAAACTGGTCACTCAGCCCACAGGTGGGGGTGGGATTGGGGGCAGGGGTGGTTGGAGGGGATCAAAAACTCAGAATCTTAAAACCTGTGTAACTTAAAGGTTGTATTTGTAACCAGAGTAAATTAATCTTTGACAGAGACCCTCCAGTTGATACAAGTTAGAAAGTACTAATACTGTAACCCTTTGTGTAGCTACTCAGACCACCTACACTAGACCCACTGTTAGTCCCAGCATTGGGGCCAGGATATCAGCCTCCAGTGGCGGGACAACCTATGTGAAGACCACCAGCGGCAGCATCATCACCGTGGTGCCCAAGTCTCTGGCCACTCTGGGAGGAAAGATCATCAGCAGCAACATTGTGTCCGGTGAGTCAGTGGCAGGTCTTGAGTGTTTTCTGCATTGTTTTTCTTTCACATTTAGTGCAGTTTCTGATCACTCATTGTTTTCTGCAGGCACAACGACCAAAATCACCACCATCCCCATGACGTCCAAGCCCAACGTCATCGTGGTGCAGAAAACCACGGGCAAAGGAGCAACCATCCAAGGACTGCCCGGCAAGAATGTGGTCACCACGCTTTTAAATGCTGGGGTCAGTTGATCAGCACTCCGAGTGTAAAGTGAGAAGGGTGATAGCAGTCTCGCAGGTACAACTCTTAGGAGCAGTTTACTTTTTTTGCATAAAATAGGGCAAGATTAGCCCGTCTGTCTAGAGCTCTAAAATCAAAACTCCAGGATCTCACTGAACGCAACTAATAAACTACTTGTTGAACTCGCATATAAGCAGAAGTGTAGAACTGGTTATTGGGAAACTGAGATAATGGGGAATTTACCGGCTGTATTTATATTTATGTTTGCTTTCAAAATATTAACCCTCTTATATGTCACCTCATTATTTACAATGTATTTGACATTTTTAACTTTTATTTAGGGGAATTTTGCTGAGAAGCAGCTTCACTTTTTCAGGAAAACCCCTCTTCACATTCATATAGCCACAGCTGACAGCTGTCCAGCCTGGAGCTAAGCTGGCTCGCTTTTGCTCTAGACATCTTCAGGCGCTTTGGTCAATTAATCATTGAACAAGCCCAGTTCAGATGTGGAGGAAACTGTATTCATTGGCGTTTGCCTTCTTTAATACTACCAGGAAGGATGATAGAAGTTGCTTCTGGACCATGGAACAGCAGTTTAAGACAAAAATCATGTTTTTGTAAACAATTTAATCTTCAAAGTTGGTCATTTAAGCGTCAGCTGCTCTGTGGTGAAATATTAGCTCTGTAAACAGCAACTCTTAAAATAATGGAACAAAGCAGTCTGACAGTGACTGTTGAGCCTGGATGCAGTGGAGTAAATGTAACACAATTTTCACTTTTTGAAAGGAAATATAAAAAAAAAATTCTTTACTTGCGATTCCCCTCAACATGGTACAAGTGTCCATCACACAGCAAGGCAGAAAAAGGATAAGAAGAAGGTAAAGGACTTCAACAGGTAACTTGGAAATGACGTAAAAGCTGGACAGGGAATGGTCCGTATTAGCGGAATCGCAAAAAAAGGCTCGGAAGTCTTCAGTTCCCAGCAGGCCTTCTCAGTGGCCACTCGTGTTTTAATTTAGGTTATCTGTGATTCTTGCTTCATTTTCTTTCATTTGAGGTGTTGCTTATTTATCTTAATGTTGGCTGAAAACAATTCTAGTAAGTGTGCTGGATGTGCTGCAGGGGGAGAAGAGCCTTCAGGCAGTTCAGGGGACCAAGCCAGCGATCATCACCGCCTCCAGGCCCATCACCAAAATGATCGTCACGCAGCCCAAAGGCCTGAGCTCTGGAGCCCAGACCACTGCCACGAAAATCATCCCAACCAAGATCGTTTACGGCCAGCAGGGCAAGACGCAGGTGAGACTTGGTTTTCTTTTGTTTTTTTTTTTAATATTGATGTTACAGCGGTGTTTTGAAACTGGTTAACTTCAGGCTCCTGAGGTTATCACATGACAAACATCGAGTGGATAATCAAGTGACCTTTTGACTGATGAGTCACCACAAAGGTCATGTGATGTGGTCTACAGATGAGCAGTGTTTATCTTAAGAATAAAGGTTAAGAAAGGGTTTCTTCCCCTGACAATGGGAACAGATCTGCTCAAGAAGGAGAATAGCTCTTTCCACTGAGTTCAGCCGGTCCGTCACCGCCGCTGTATGTTTCCAGAGAAGTGAGAGCTGGTTATTATAATAAATGTACAGCTATTTAAACAGAAATGGGAAAAATCCCCTTTTTCTATAGGCACACGTATACCAGGGCTTTAACACTTCCCTTTACTTCCCCTTATTCACATATAAAAATGACTCCAGTTATTTAATCTGCTTCTGGCTGCTGTCCATCTGTCGCGTCGAACAGCTGTAGACTGCAGAGTGATGCGATCACATTTCTGGCTGATAGTATTAAACCTCCATTAATTAATTATCTGAGCGTAGCAGCAAGCTGCAACCACAACACGGCATTTTTATCTCCCTTATTGCGTAAACAAAAGTGTTAGCTCTTTGACGCAGAGCAGCATTTACGCTCCTTTCATCCCCTCGGAAATGAACGTTCGGCACCCCCTCTGGTTTTACTGCCGATCTCGGATCCATGAACTTCCGAAAAGAAGCTCCCAGATACTTCGTTATTAACTGTTTTAGTGCAGCTGCTGAACCCGACACTTCCCCACTCATTTCCACCAAAAACATGACGAGCTCCGGTGTCCACAATGATTTCTTCCCACGGGAGTTAAAAGCTAGTTGAATATCACATTACATATATACTAGAGATGCTTTTCATAATCACTTATTAATGTGATTAGTTATATTCACTCCCAGGCCACTTCATTAGGTACATGTGTTCAATAGCTTGTTAATGGAAATATCTAATCAGTGGATCACATGCCAGCAACTCGGTGCATTTAGCATGTAGACGTGGTCAAGACGACCGGCTGAAATCTAAACTGTGCATCAGAATGGGGGAAGAAAGATGACTGGCATGGCTGCTGGTTCCAGTCGGCCTGGTCTGAACGTTTCATAAACTGCTGATCTTCTGGGATTTTCCTGCACTCCAGGGCTTACAGAGAACGGTCCGAAAATAGGAGCGTGAGCGGCAGTTCTCTGGGTGAAAAAGTCTTGTTGATGCCAAAGGCCCGAGGAGAATGGCCAGACTGCTGATAGGAAGGCAACAGTAACTCAAATAACCGCTGGTTACAACTGAAGTATGCAGAAGAGCATCTTTGAATGCACAACACTTCAAACCTTGAAGCAGATGGGCCACATCGGGTGTCAGTCCTGTCAGCGAAGAACAGGAAACTGAGGCTACAGTTTGCACGGGCTCACCAAAATTGGACAGAAGATTGGAAAAAAAGTTACCTGGTTTGTAAAGTCTTGACTTCTGCTGCAAGATTCAGATGGTAGGATCAGATCAAGTAATGGTGTGATGGATTATTTCCTTAACAGACTTTAGGCCCCATAGCACCAACAGTGTGTTTGCTGGCCATATCCATCCCATGTCCATCTGATGGCTGCTTCCAGCAGGATAATGTGCTGTCTCAGAGCACAGATCAACTCCAACTAGTTTCTTGAATGTGACAATAAGTTCACTGCACTCCATTGGCCTCCACAGTCACCAGATCTCAATCCAGCAGAGGACCTTTGGGATGTGGTGGTGGTGGTGGTGGGGGACAGGCCATCATGGATGCACAGCCAGCAAATCTGCAGCAACTGTGTGACGCTATCATGGCAACGTGGACTAAAACGTGACGAATGTTTCCAGGACCTTGTTGATTTTGTGCCATGAAGAATTAAAGCAGCTCCGAAAGCAACCTGTTACTAGACGGTGTGCCTAATAATGTGTCAGGAGAGCGTATAATTGCATCTTGAATTTTCATCAACAGCATAAGCGCACTGTGACTCTATCTGAGCTTTTGGTTGGCGGGCCTGAACTAAAAGTGGAGAAAAGCTGGAGGTGAGGTCTAAAACAATGAGCTGAAAGAGGCTAAACCTCACCTGAGGGGAACTGCAGAGTCCAGTGGTACAGTTATTGTGGTCAGTGGACTTTTTGTATCCTATTAGTATCCTATGACCTCTAATTAGTTCCTTGTGTTATCTCCTGTCTGAAGCTACAGTAGATCTGCTCTCACACCAAGTCCGGAGCTTTGAAATCAGCCACTGTCATCGTTGTCTTTCGGTTCCTGGGGGTTTTATTTTGAGTATTTTTTTTTTTTTTGAAAACTTCTGCAGAACTTCTTAGATTTCTGACATGTGTAAAATGACTAGTGAAAGTCTGTTTAGTAATTTAAGAAGAAACACCCACAAAAAGGATGTTCAGACTAAAGCCTACATCCTCTGTCTGATAAGGCTAAACCCTCTGGGGGAATTTGAATTTAAGATAAAATTGTCATAAATATTCTGAGAGGGTAAGTCCCACTATGCTAGTTTCCAGGTCCTTTTGTGCTGCTAACTCACTAATTTTAAAATGAAGGATTTGCGAAAATACGAGCTGTCGGCCAAACCGTGTCAGTTAACTCTTAAAATATCTGCTGATTTTAAGAGGTTCTTAAAAAAGTAAGTTGTTTGTAGCCCACTGTTATCTTTAAACAAATTTGCGCACATAAAAACAAATGAAGCTGCAGAACAGCTATAATGATGTGAATGGATTAGCCACCATTTGGTGCTCTCGCTGGGAAAGCCTGTGGTACCATCAAAAGGGAAGGAAACTTTTTTTTTCTCATAATTATTAATTTAAAGTCGATTCAATAACACTTCGTTATAGTTTTGATATCAAAAAAGTCTAAATTCAGAATTCAAGGTCTGTTTTTAGTCATCAAGGGGAAATTGTGGTCAGCGAGCTGTGCCTACTGTAGTTACTGTGTTAAACACCCACAGTGTTGATCTGCCGTGCATTGAAACCACAAACTCGACCTGATCTAAAGAATCACCACGTTTTTATTTCATTTTTTTTAAACTGGTTTAAAAACCAGCCACTTAATAACACTTTTCCAGTGACGAACATGACACCTCTTTACCAAAGTTTGTTTCCAGTTTCTGTAATATTTAAACTGTTTTTCTCAGGTAGCGACTTTTGACGTTTGCGACCTACTTACTCAGCAGCCACTGAAGCAGATGGAAAAATGACTCAGCTAATGAGTAAGAAACAGTCTAAATACTGTCCTCCAGCAAACTGGTATACAATATTTGGTAAGAGGGAGCTTATTACCTGTGATAAACGGGTGGACTTTATTATGTATGTGTCATTATGTATGTATAAACTATGTAGATAGATAGATAGAATAGATAGAATGCCTTTATTGTCACTATACAGGATGTACAATGAGATTGGAGGGCCACTCCTGATCGGTGCCATAAAAAAGAAAGTCAGACTTCCTAAAAACAAAATATAATCTAAGAAAAATATACAGAAAGTAAAAGTGCATTAAAATATACAAGAGTATTATTATGTATCGCAAATGACAAGTTGTTCTTGCAGAGCTTTAAGAGCTGTGCACCGTCCAGGCCTTCTGCCAGACCTTTTTCATTATTATTTAAAGTTATTTCATTGTTTTTAAGAGTTTCTTAAAAAAAATTAAGTTTGGTATTATAGCCTGTTAGTAGCCCGCTGTTATCTTTAAACAAATTTGCACACATAAAAACAAATGAGAAGCTGCAGAAGAGCCATAATGATGTGAATGGATTAACCACCATTTGGTGCTTTCGCTGGTAAAGCCTTTGTTACCATCAAGAGGGAAGGAAACACTTCCTGGAATCAGCAACAGTGTGTCTGCACAGAAGCAGCAAGAGCTGCACCCACACAGTTGTGTTTCTCCATCTGTGCACACAGTGAACTATGTTAAAGGTGCCTGGTTTTATTCCCACACCGACCTGTCTCTGGGTGCCTTCACTGGCACGAATGGCTTTTTTGGAGGACATCCTGTCCTCTGTATTTAGGCCCTTGATTTGTATTCAAAAAAGAAACCCTTTAACTGGGGGATATAAACGACGGGATGGTGTGCCTGTGGGGTGGCTCTCCTATAAGTTGATGTTTCAGGGCCATCAAGGCAGCTGACTAACTTTGAGGAAAAAGATGGTAGATGATCAGAGTCAGTATAAGGAGCAGGTTGTGGTGGATTCATGGATCCATTTCACCTGGGAGACTGGGATTTGGGTCCTGTGTGAAACCAAAACCAAAAGTCAGCTTTGCCTTATTTTATGTCTTCAATTTTTCCAGTTTCAGTTTTCAGTTGCTCTTTGTTTTGCTTTAGAGGGCCAAAGTAAAGGTTTTCACCAGTGTTATCCATGTGTTGGTGCACAAAACCCAGAAGGAAAACTTCTCCTATATGTAAAAATATATTAAAGGGCTGTCTCATCTGCCGTCTATGTGAAGACAACCGCCTTGCGTGCATTGTCAGATGTGACGCTCGTTGTATATTATTTTTAAGTCCGTATTTAGGGGAAGTGGTATTCTTCTTGGAATTTGCAAAGCTATGACATAACGTGAGTCACTTGTAACGACTGCCCATGAAAAACTCTAATTATGTCATCGTCGGAACAACGCCTAACACGTCAGATCGTGCGTTTGTTTACACAACACGCGTGACGCAGCGGACAGGCTAATGGTTCCTGAACGCTGCAGATGAGGCACGCTATTCAGGAACCACTGTCAGTACTTTGTTAATCTAATTTCCCATTTCGTACGAGAGGCAAATTCTGTGTCATAAAAAATTATTTAAATAAAAAAACTTCAGTCAAAGGGAAGTCCTCGTTGCACTCAAACATGCCATCTGATTCAATGTTGTCCTATTTTAAAAAAAGCAAAGCTAGATCTGAGCGAGAGGCAGCCGGACAAAGCAGGAGAGACCTCGCACAACTGGTGCAACACTCGTGAAAAAAAAAAAATCACCTGTGTCATGATGCTAAAAATGGGCATTAAAATTGATACTGTTCCAGCGATGAAGGTAATGTTCAGTGCACGTGAATACAGGTGTCATTAGACTTTGGCTTGACCTTTGGTGTGCTGTTGGTTTAGGAAAGCGAGTGTCAAAATTATGAGACGTTAACATTTAGAGACTCATTCTGAAGAATGAACCAGCTGCAGTTGAGAAGAGAGAGGAAAATAAAGATGTCAAGTAGGAAGCAAGGGAACACAGAAGTCTGAATGGATAGTGAAACATCTGGCTTCTGCCTGGAGCTGGAGTTGGAGGCTAATGAAGGCAAAAGTTGCTTTCAGACTTGGAGATTAGGGTGATGGATGTCCACTCATTTCTGTAAGCTTTAGACTATAATTGCTTCTAAAGAATAAATCCATGTTGCCGAAGGGGCACATAGCAGTGAAAAATGCTGGAAAAACACAGTTTTCCGGACACTGTGTGCTCCTCTGGTTTCCCCCAGGTTCTCATCAAACCGAAGCCGGTCTTCCAGGCAGCGGTGGTGAGCGAACAGACCAGGCAGCTGGTCACTGAGACGCTGCAGCAGGTGACGCGCGCCACAGAGCTGGGTCAGGGTCAGACACCAGGCCAGGACGGGGCTGCGAAGGATGATGGCGGGAGCCTCACGGAGGCCAGCAGCTTAGCCAGCGAGGCCCCCCGCGGCAGCACTCAAGGTACACTTCCCTTTACTTTTCCCATGACATGACAAGAGATAAACTACTGTGTGTGTGTGTGTGTGTGTGTGTTTTGCCTCATGAGTGTTGACTGAAATGTGATAGCTATTTATGATGTTGTAAACGTTCCTTAAAAAAAAGTTTGTCCGCTCCTCAGAAGCACAGCCTG
>VUQK01043773.1:17464-29959 GCA_015106715.1 Bujurquina vittata | reverse complement strand
TGAGCCTGGTTCTGCTGGAGGTTTCTTCCTGTTAAAAGGGAGTTTTTCCTTCCCACCGTCGTCAAGTGCTTGCTCATAGGGGGTCGTATTGACTGTTGGGTTTTCTCTGCAGTATTGTAGTGTCTTTACCTGCAATACAAAGCGCCTTGAGGCGACTATTTGTTGTGAATTGGCGCTGTATAAATAAAATTGATTTGATTTGATTTGATTTTAAACATCTTCAGTAATCAATCCTGAGCAGTTCAGCACTTTGCCTACCCTTCAGTAGCTCAGGTGATAGGGTGGAGGGCTGTAGTTAGGGGAGAGAGTTATCCTTAGGTTGCGGGTTCAACTCTAGATCAAAAGAGGTGGATTTTATATGTGCCTGTATTAGGCAAAATTACATATTTAAGGAGGGCAGTGTTTCTATCGTGATGTGGACTTTCATCACCATTTTTTTTTCCTGACTGAAGACTTGTGATTCCTCCTGCAGGAGAGACTGTGGACACCAATCACTTTCTGCATCCTAGAGTTGAACAATTTAATATTTTGTATAACTATTTAACACTTCCGCTTGGTTGGGTGGAGGACTTTAGCTGCGTGCAGCAGTTGTAGGTCGAAGAAACAGGTTTCCTTACATAACTGGTTTAAATCCACCTCAAGGGAGGCGCTCAACATTGCAGTGGGAGAACGGTACTTCACGCATGTGCCTAACAAGCTAAACGATCCCAAGAGAAAACACCTGTAGGTGTGTTAGGTCGTTCAGCTCTGGCTTTTTGTAAAGTAGTGTAATGAGAGAAAACTGTAAGGCTTGCTCAGTTGGTAGAGTGGAGGATTTTAGATGTGTGGAACAGGTATCAATAGGCTCAAAGGAGCCTCATTATGGGGTAAAAAAAAATATGTTGAAGGGCTTTATGAACATTTTTGGGTGGTTTGTCAGTATTTCAAAGCAAATTACTGCAGCCAAGAATCAAATGTATCCTAAAATGTACACTAGCTAGAAAGGAGGGCTATTGGTTAACAACCTCTGATATCCTTAGGTTGCTGGTTTAACTCCAGCTCTTTCACTTACGTGTGTGTGCAGATTAGTTCCCAAATGATTTTATAATTTCTACATTGCTAAATTAATAGCTGGGTGGCAAAGATACAAGCTGCTTGTCGAAGAACACTTCATATTGTTGATATAAAAGCACGGTATTGCACATGTGAAAGACATACAGAACAATAAAAATGGACTTTACAGGTATTGGAATGCATTAAACTGCACAGGGTAGCTAATGAGTTCAGAGCGATCTGAAATGTTAATTTGCAAGCATTCAAGCATAGAATAGCATATCGCGTTCATTATCACAGCCAGACAAGCTGCTTCCTGTCTCTGTGCTAAGCTACGCTAACTGAATATTGTCTATTTTTTTTTTTTCCTACAGATAGAATCGGTCATCTCATCTAACATTTGGTGAAAAACCAAACACATCTCAACCCTGTCATAAAACTTCCAATCATATGCTCTTAAATTGCTTCTGTGTCACCATATTGAAGGTCACTGAGCTCTGGCAAACAGTATAATGAGCAAAACCTATTTACACACATGATGTTAAGGGGAAGTTTTATTGAGCTAATCAGCAATGCTCATGCTCCTTTTCATACTAGAGAAATATCATAGCTAATTATAACACACGCCCACAGTTTATCACTGGAATTCACCCCTTTGTTGACTGTTTGAGAGCAACTTCGTGGTGGTAAGCTTAGAAATTTCCCACTTCACAGAAGCCACCCAAATGCACCACTGTAAAGTGAAACTAAAATATGGGCAGAAACATTCGGCCAGAGGCTACCAGAGGAGCTTGAGAGTCCTGCGCAGCATCTTAGCGGTTTCCAGGACTGCGCTCGAATTCTGGACAGAGATCTCGGATGATGTTCCTGGAATCTGCTGGAGCCACTCTCCCAGTTTGGGGGTCACTGCCCCGAGTGTTCCGATTACCACGGGGACCCCTGTTACCTTCATCTTCCACATCCTTTCCAGCTCCTCTCTGAGCCCTTGGTATTTATCAAGCTTCTCATTATCATGGTTAGGGGCTGTGTGTGGCGAGGGGTGGACCCAAACGCAGGAGGTGGGAGAGAGAACTTAAACTTAAACCAAACCAGACCATAACAGAAATCTAAATATAGCACACAGAACACAGGGAAGTCAAACCACACATAAGACATGAGACCAGGGACTAAGACATGACAGCAAAACACAGATCATGAGGGAAACAGGAAACAAAAGCAAACTACAATCCTAATACATAAAACACAAACCTACTGCACACTGGGCCACCGGCCCAGGAGCATGACACTCATGTTTCTTCTTCTTGATGTTGCCATCACGTATTGCAACATCTACCACTACGACCTTCTTCCTCTGTTTGTCCACCACTACGATGTCCGCTTGGTTGACCATCACAAGTTTGTCTGGCTGGATCTGGAAGTCCCACAGGATCTTAGCCCTGTTGTTCTCAACCACTCTTGAGGGCGTATCCCATTATGACCTCAGGACTTCCAGGTCATACTCAGCACAGATGTTCCTGTATACTGTGTTGGCCACTTGGTTATGGCGTTCCAGCTATGCCCTGCCTGCTAGCATCTTGCACCCTGCTGGACCGTCTCAGAGGCATCTCTGCACAGCCTGCACCTGGGGTCTTGCCTTGTGTGGTAGACCCCAGCCTCTGTTGATCTTGTAGTTAGAGCTTGTTCTTGGGCTGCCGTGTTTAGTGCCTCTGTGCTGTCAGTCCAGCGTTGTCCAGCCATTGGTAGGATTTTTCTGTGTCAGCCACTTCTATCTGCCGGTGGTACATGCCATGCAGAGGCTTGTCCTTCCATGATGGTTCCTGTTCTTCCTCCTCCTCTCCTTTCTCTGGTTTCTGCTGCCTGAGGTACTCACAAAGCACGCACACACACACACATATATATGTATAAAAGACTGATTAATCTTCTGTCGGTTCAGCTTTGGCTTAAAGAAAAAGGTTTGGTCTGTTTGTTGTTCCTTATGTGCTTTCAATCAAGGCAGGAGTGGCCTTTGGGAACATGATTATTTAATTATAAAAATGATTGTAGGGTGTTTACCACACACCTTGAGATGACTGTTGTTGTGACTTGGTGTTATATAAATAAAATCAAATTGAACTGAATTAACATTAAAATAATTCATCACATACAGCAGTATATGTAAGAAAATATAAAAGATTTAAGAATTTCAGAGCTCAGCATGTTTTTTTAGTTTGTATGACATTAAACTTCTTGAACCTTGAATAATTAGGACTCCACAGTATAGTGGTTTACACATTTGCCTAATGAGCAAATGAGCTCTGGTTAGATCCTGGGAGGAGACGCAAATCCCTCTGGGGTCTTGTCCGTAAGGGAGTGTTTAAACAAAACAAAACCTGCCAATTCGAACATGCACATCTACCTCCTGTAGTGAGACCCTATGATAAAGGAGCAACCAAAAAAAAGATTGTCAGCCCACACATCAGCAACCCCACTGCCTACCAAAATTGGCATGTCAGTGCAGCAATGGGCCAAAATTTGAGAGCTTTCTACATGCAATAAAGCTATTTAATCTTTTTTAAACATCAGTTTGTAAGTACGGACAGATTAAGTCCCCATCATGTAACTCAGAGTGTTTTGATTCCCTGCCTAACATTTGCTTTGCAAACTGGAAATAAAAGAGGTGTGAGACACAGTTATTTACACAAACAACTCAATAAAATTAAATGTATTTAATGTTGTAACCAGACTATATTTTCTTATCCTTAAATCCAGGGATTCAGTGTAGCTCCTATTTTACCTAATAAGTATTTATTAAATATTTATGGAAGTTTGTGCACATTAAAATCATTATAACTCACTGAATTTTCAGCCAGTTTGTCTGCTATGCTGTTGTTTTTTGTAAATTTCTGACTGAATATTCTGATTTTCCATGAGCCTCGTCTGACTGGTTGTTGAACCCCCTGTTGGGCCCCATTTAAAGAAAACCTGGAAAAAAAACCTGAATCTCTATTAAACTCTTGGGCGTAAAGTAAGCTGAAAATGCACCGTGAAAATAAAGTGCTACTAAAACGTGTGCCCTACTAAAGCAAACCTGCACAGAAACCTTCAAATATTACAAGTACACACAGAGTGAAACCTTTATTAATGACTTTTGAGTTTACATCAAATAACGCACACAAACACACACTTTAAGAAAAATTCCTTCGTTTTCTTTAAAAAAAAAATTTAAAAATCCTTACATTGTTTACAAAATTACATGACATGATGCATTAAAAACTTCATTTTTTGGTAAGAATATTAAAACAAACAGAGTTATTCATCTCAATCAAATTAACAGGTGGAGCACCATGGACCATAGTGTATAGAAAATACACTATGCAAAATGTCCAGCTTTATTTTTTCTATATATTTAAAAACAACAACAACAAAAAACCCAATAACTTATGCATACATATGCTCTGTATGTACTTTTAGAATTATTAATCAGTTCTTAGTGTTACAAAAACAGATACAATCACACATACAAGAAGAAGTTTAAAGTGCAAACTATAAATAAAGGTTAAAGTGACAGATTGAATTTCTTTAAAGAAAAACACCTTCATCTAATCCAACTTCATGGACAAAGAGGATCTTGTTTCATGACCTTTAGTAGTGTTTCTATCTTTATTTTTAGCTTAAATTCCAACATGTCTAAATGAAGACATCTGTTTCAGAGTCAAAGCGCCTTCATTTCATCTCAGTCCTCAACAATCCTTCATTCAACCCTCAAAAGTGTGTGACTCTTTTGGAAAATATACAAATTTGCCTTCCTGCTGAGTTTAAAATTAGAATGAGGTTAAAGCGTGGAAACAGAAGCAGCTAGCCAACCTTTGAAGCTCACTGATGAACATGCTGTTGGTTTAATGCACACAAAATCAATTCATCTATCTCTGCAGAGAGCCAAACGAGGGCTTTGGTGTCTGCACAGTGCTGCAGGGATGATGTTCCTTGTGGCATCACCTTTTGTTCACTCATCTAAAACCCCATAGCCTTCTCCTTCGACTTTTAGATTATCAGAGAAATTAGCTCTGCAGGAAATAAAAGTTCATCATAATGACATTTTATTTACCGAGGTAAATAAAATGTTTTCTGATCTTTAAAAGTAAAATGAATAATTAGCAAGTGGGGTATTTGCTTACATGAGAACATCTAAAGCTTGTGTTAACCACAGATATTTTTTGAGGTATCTAAACAAATACTCTTAAAAAAAGCCATCTAACTCGAGGTAAGAGAACTGGAAGTGGCACTTTACAGCTTAATTACCCCAACATAGCAAAGGTACAGGGTAAAAGTTTTTATATAACCCAACATTTAAGTTTTAGTAAGGCTTCAAAGGAGTAGCCATCTTGTTCTGTGGCTACATCGGCACATGCGCAGGTATTTTAGCAAACATAGCTCTTTCTCTGCGTTTTGGCCTTTCAACCGCACGTACATGTCATTTTGAAGCTTCTGAAAAACCTTTGCCAGGGTGAAAATTTTTGAAAACTTTATCCTTTATCTCCTTTTTTTGATGCCAGACTGTGTGCTGTGTCATTGTTTGTGGGTTTTTGATTGGCTAACTTCCCCACACAGTTAGGGATATTTGCTACCTGCTGGACAGAGATATAATTCAAAAGGAACTTTGAAAAATACCCGATTTGAAAATTACCTGTTTACGTGTTTACATGTGGATGTAGCCTGTGTTTTTGTGTGCCAGTTTGAAGCAGTTTTTTTTTGATAGCCAAAGTTAGCACTCCTCTTATAAAAAGCTAGTTTCCCTAGCGCTAGCATCAGCTAGGCAATGTCAAACTCAGTCCACAAACCAATGGGTGACATAACAATGTCTGTCTTTTATATTAACACATATTTACCAAAAAAGATGTGGGACTGGTATTGTTTATTCTGTCAAATTGAATTCAAAAGAGTGTACTTTCCAAAAGGCCAAATACTTTAATACATTTTATTGCTGCATTTCAGTCACACTTGTTGACGCTACTGTTATGTGAAAGTGTTTTAGTGTTAATTTATCATGTTACATTCTATAAGATAATGTGCCGCTCATGGCTCTACAATTGCTTTAGCCATAAAGTTGTGTTTAGACAGAAAGCAAAAGAAGTTTGTATTATGCTTAAGCATCAATGCACCAGCTGTATTTAGGACTTTAGCAAGCATTAGGCATATGCGTTTGATATTTCCATCTTGCTCTGTGGAGTTTTTACTTGTTACCAAGTCACTGGAAAAGCACAAACTTTTTTCTTTTTTTTTTGCTCAGTTCCCATCGTCATTGGCAAACTGAGATTTCTAATGTTCACTTGACTTTGTATTGATAACACTGCCTTGTATTGTGTCTGAGGACATGATACGGTCTTTAAAAACCTGTCATGTCTTTAAAAAAAAACAAAAAAAAAAACATCAAAACTTGCAAGATTTTTAAAAGTCCATTTTCAAAGTCCAAACTCCTCTTTAAGAATAAAAGATAAAATAGATTGTCCACAAAAAGTTCTTGTTTAAATAGTTTGCCTTATTTTCCTTCATTTACGAGCGATTGAGGAGTGTTTGCTCGACCGGCAGGTGTCCCAGCCACCAGTGGTAGCGTTTCGTAGTGGTAGCCCAAATACAAATCCTCACATTGTCCCTTCAAAAGATTCTGGTTGGCACCACAAATGTTACATTCACATTTTCAGCTATTTCTGACTGAAACCTTCAGCTGTTTCCTAGATTCCTTTATGGCCTTTCGTGTCAGTCACATTATGCCCTAAAACCTCTGATGTGCTTCCGCTTTCTTGAACGGCAGCATTTAACAAGCAGCGCACACACAATCATCACAATTAACAAAGCCACTATAACTACAATGATGTAGTTTGGGACATCTGGTCCATGGCACATTGCCCGGGTCACTTCCTTGATGCCGACCGGCTCCGAGTAGTCCTCGTGAACACAGGTCACGGTCTCGATGTCAGGAATGACCACAGCAGATTGCTGCACCATGTTGATGAATCTGAGGTTGCTGCAGCAACTTAGAGGATTGGAGCCCATGTAGAGGGTCTTTAGAGAGTGCTTCAAAGCAAGAATGGTGCTGTGCTCCAGGGTTACCAAGTTGTTGTTCTGCAGATTTAGGGACTCAATGGAGGACTCTTTGCTCCACACTGGCAGAGTGGTCAGCTGGTTGGTGGACAGGTCTACATATTTGAGGCTCCTCAGTAAGGACAGGTCTGCTTTTACAATGGAAATGTTGTTTTTCCTCAGGAGAAGGTGAACCAGGGAATGCTCTAGACCAGAGAGGGAGTCTTTGTCCATGTCCAAGCCTGGATTCAGGGACAGGTCCAGGACCTTCAAAGGGGTGTTGGCAAAGGTGTTTGCGGGCAGATTCCTCAGATTGTTTTCAGAGAGGTACAAGACCTCCAATTTTGGAACAGAAAAAAAGGATACGCAACTGTGAGGATCCTTGAGGTTTAGCTCAGAGTCACAGACTTTGAAGTTGTTCTGCTGGAGATGCAGGTATTTAATGCTGGGGAGTCTCTGGAATATCTGATGGTCCAGAGTTGTGAGGTCATTCCCTTGTAAGAAGAGCTCTTCCAGTGACGGCAGAGTGTTTTCTCCAAATGTCAGAGTCTGCAGTGGATTATAGCTCAGATTGATTATTTTAACTCTCTGCAGAAGGGCTTCGTCAGTAATAGAAAACAAGGTAATGCAGTTATTGCTCACATTTAAGACCTCCAGTGATCCCATGCTGGAAAAATACTCTTCAGGCATGCTTTTGAGTTGATTGTAACTCATGTCCAGGTATCTGAGGCAATTAAAAGTTAGGTTTCCCATCAATTTGATGTTGTGGATTTGGTTTTTTGAAATGTCCAGATATTCAAGACAGTTGTCTTTTGGGAGAAGGGGAAAGAAGGCCATCTTGTTTTGACTCAAGTCAAAAGTGAGAAGTCTATAAGGAGTGTCTGATTGTGAGCTCTGGAATAACTCCAAGCTGTTTTGGCTGAGATTAAGCACTTGTAAATTGTCGAGATTGAAGTCATCGATGCACCTTATTGAATTCTTGGACAAATCAAGTTCGGTCAAATGAGATAAAATGTCAAAAGCTCCATCTTCAATCTTCAAGATGATGTTATTGTGGAGGTTGACCTTCCTCAAGGACAAGGATCCACTGAAGGTGTTTTTTGCTATTTCGGTGATGCTGTTGCTGTTCAGAGAAAGGTTCACCAGCTTGGGAGAATCAGCCAGAAAATAATCCGACATCCCCGTGTACAGGCCGTTGTTTGAAAGATCCAGTGACTCTACAGCTTTAAGAGCTCCGATGTTAGTTTTGGAGAGGGCAAAAACATTCAGATGATTCTTTGACAGATCCAGAATTTTCAGATCCGTCATGTCTTCAAAGAGCCCCGGCTGGATGAAGTGGATCTTATTGGAGTGGAGATTCAGATGCCGGAAATTGGTGTGGTATGCCAGAGTTTCCTGGGTGAGATTCTGCACCTGGTTTCGTGAAAGGTCCAGCATTTGGACGACATCAGGAAGGTTGAGTGGTGCACTTCTGAGGCTCAGATCACTGCAAAACACATCCATCTGGACCTGCGAACACAGACAAACACGCAAGTCTGATTATGTCGGCATACAGCCAGGTTGACTGACCATGACACAACACAGAGCTAATCTGGATGTGGAGGGTCGATTTATGAGTCAATTTATCTGGGCCTAAAGCATGTTCTTGGCAGCAAGACAACCTGGTGTTCTACTAAAACAAATATTTGTTTAAATTACAATTAGTTCTCTTTGAATGGATTTTTTTTTTTAAAAAAGCTAACCAAAAGGAAAAAGCCAAGAAGAAAATACACCATACACCTTCATTTTTCTCTACTTGCCTCATTCCCCCGTAATAGACTCAGATGCTTGAGGTATTAAGTGCAGTTTATAATTGAAGCCATATGGCCACGAGACCCCTGTGTCCAAAAACAGCTCATAAAACTGTCTCCCTCTTTGCTTTCTCTCTGAAACAGAGCCCATTTAGATTTGTGGCATATTTGTGGTATCGCGAAAGGGGCATTCCTTGTTGCTTACAAGCTGCCTGTAAACAAAGAAGAACTAGATGGCAGAACATCCTGTATCCTTGTGTCCACTGAGAAACAAATCTGTCACACTTTGAGCAAGGTTTTATCATTGAAAACACATTTTCTGCGTAGCTTTGTGTCTCATCAGTGATAAATGCACTTCTTGTGTAGCCTGGAACTGCTGATTGTTACGTGAAGTCAGACTTTAAGTGCAAAGTATCTGATTCATGCGTGGGGTGGTTCACATCACATTTAGTCAGAAGTACTGTAAAAAAAGACTAAAAACTGTTCAGTTATTAGTCATTAATGGGAACCAAGTGGGAAAAACTGCCAAAGTGGAGCTGAAGTGGCCGAGGCTAGACTCAACATCCAAAGTTGTTTCATGTGAAACTGTTCTGTAAAGCTCGGCCAAAGCGGATAGGAGGTAATAATTAATAGATCGCTTCCAAACTTTAAAATCTATCCTGAACATTATCTACTCCATTTACTTATTTTTTATGACATCTGTCCACGAGGCCCACCTGTAACCTGAAACTAAACACAGTAATAATTTGAGTCTGGTCAGTGGTTTTTGTATTACTGTGTGCGACGTGGGTTGTTTAATGGCTCAGTAAGCCGTAGTGCAGAGATGACAGTAAATGGGAGTGAGCATGGGAGTACTTGGTGCAACGCATGTCACCAAACTAGACACAGTAAGCATAACCGTTAAGCCAAGGGGGGTGCCCTTGACCTCAAGTTTCATTCCATTTCCCATCTCTCTAACCCCTCATTACTGGTCATCTCACTGCTTTCAGTTTTCCTTTAAATTACTCACTGTAACATGGCCAAGAATATGCTTTCAAGAAAGACTTGAATGTTGGAAGATACCTACCTGGTTTCACTAAGTCATACTGAGAGAACTGCATAATGCTGTTTGATCAGAACAAGTGTCTACGGGCATCCAAGCATGGGGACTTTTCCCCCCCCCCGGTCTCATTTTTCCTTGCGATTGATTAACAGCTGACGCTAAAAGTGTATCATAAGGCTCTATGTCACAGATCTCCACTGTTGTACAAAACCTATGAACACATTCATGATCTCATTCCCAGGGTGTAAAAATCGCTGGTTTGTTGAAGCCGCTGGTGGCTCTCTTTTTTTAGTGTGTTTTCTTGGCTGTATACTGCAGCACTCATCATTTTTCATGGCAAAGCTTCATTGTTGTTGAAGGCTTTATTGTAACCCAAACCGCAATGTTTTCCTAAAACTAATCGAGCAGTTTTCAGAGCCGAAACCCAACCGGTTGGAGGATGCAATGTGCACAAGCAGGTGACTCACTGAAGTCCTGACAGCAGCAGCCTCGGTTTGAGTCTGCTCCAGACCATTTGCTATGTGTCACCCACCCCCTCTTGCCATGTTCCCACCTACTCTTCATTGTACTATTTGTTGAAGATCTGAAATGCCCCCCTTAAAAGGGCAAAAGTAAATAGTGAGTGGGGAGGGGGAGATCCCAAACGCATCGTAAACTATGGTTTCCTGGCTGATGAACATGTTAGTTAAGCCTCTAACCTACTTTGTTGATCTCTAAAACTTCTGGGGACATTATTGCCACAGGCACTGATGGTAAAAAAACACCTCCATACTGGAGAAACTGTGACAAAAACAGCATCATGTGAACCTGTGGCAATCCTCTAGAAGAAAAATAAATTGTTCCTGCTAGCCTTTACTGCAGTTTTAACATTAAACGCTGTATTTTAATCCAAAGCATGGCCTTTTTCTCAACCTAACCAAGTAGTTTTGGTGCTTAAATGTAACCAAAGAGTTAGTTGGTTAATGCAATAGTAAACAACTAGTAAAAGCAACGATTCAAAGCAGTCTCATAGCCAAAAGTTGCTGTTTTTACAGCGAAAAAACTCCAATATGTAGTTTCAGAAAAGCTTAGAGGGAAAAAACGAGTAATATCACGGAGGACTCATTTATTCTAATTCCCACCTATACCAACCAGTGACACAAATATGGTACGTGTTACCCCACAGGCCAAAACAGTCCCTAACAAATGCAGTATCACCTATTTGCCAAAAGCCTCACTGACCAGATACTTCAGTGAATTACAGTCTTTTTTTTTTTTACTGTCTTAAATTAAAGTGCACCAGCACATTCTGTTGCTTTTGGTCTTTTAATGTGATTTGTTGCAAAGTAAATATATATCTAATACATGATACGCAATCCCCAGTTGTATACTTTATGATAGACTTGAAAAACAAATTGAAGCTACCCTCAGATTTGTGACTTCATTCATTACCGCGATGAGGTGTGCGCTCTAAAAACCGTTCCCATTTCAACAGGGAAGTTCTCCCTGATATCTGGATATTTATGGAACCACCGATGACCACATCAAATGAAGGTGATGCACCTTTTGCTTTCACTAACTATTTTTAGAGCCAACAAGTTTGAGCCTGTTCCATGCTGCTGCTGCTGATGTTTCAGTGTTAAAGTATTCCTAACACCTCTGCCCACTTACAAAGAACGGTGACCCAAACTATAACCCATGAAGGCTTTTTCATGTATTTTCTGCTCTTTTCTAGGGGGAAAAAAGTCCTGTGACGCACTCAAAGTGATGCATATTCCTTTTTGTTATTTAATCCCGACAATATTTCTGCATAGCGGGCTAAAAATAAAAGATTAATCAGGAGAAATTCCAAGAAAAGGACACACCATGACATACCGGGGGGGACACGTGCCCGCTATGCTACAAAAACACTATCAGCATGACTTCCACTGAAGACAAATAACATTTCAGTGTCCAGTTATTAAAGCCTGAAGGATGTGCTGGCGGCACAGCTGAGCAGCTGAAACCCATAAACTAACTGTATTCTGGGCTAAGCTTGCAGATAATTACAAAATAAACCACCTGTAGGTGATCTGAATGCATGGAGAAAGCGCACACACAATCAGCATTCATTAAAACGTAAATGAAACAAATGTGAACAGAAGCAGCAAAATGCCATGAAAAACAGACAAAAATACTAGACAAGTGCGTCTCCGTTTACTTACAACTTGGCATGGAGGGGGTTGCTGGGGAGGATACGCGGTTGCTGGCACGCAGCTGACCAACAGCAGGAACAGCAGCTGGAGGGTGGCCATGGCGCTGCAGCACAGACAGAGTCCAGATCACACAAGTGACAAACACATGAATGCGGGAAGCATGCTGTAGGTGATCTGACTCGAAAAAGGGAAGGAAGCAAGAAAATAGCCTAACGTAGTGTGACTGATGACGGCTCTTTTATTCTCTGAAAAAAAGGGGCTTTTTGTTTTAATGAATTTTTTTCTCTCTCTCTCTCGTTGTATAAAGGATGACTAAGAAAACAAAGGGTTTCCATTAAATCTTTGTACTGTTATTGATTTTTTTTTTTTTTTTTTTTTTTTTTTTTTTGTTTTTTTTTTT
>VUQK01043772.1:2638-19040 GCA_015106715.1 Bujurquina vittata | reverse complement strand
GTTCTTTTTTAGTGCCAGACCTGCTGCATCAAGAAATTACTTAAAAAGAACCATCTGACAAAGTGAAGTAGGCTAAAAGATCTCAGGAAGCATCACAACATGCCAAGATATAAAGAAACTCAAGAACAGATCAAAAGTCAGTGAAACTGATCTGGCTAGAAAGGCTTACAAAACCACTTCTAAGGCTTGGGACTCCAGCAAATCTAATCAATTTCAAATCAAATCAGTTTTATTTATACAGCGCCAATTCACAACAAATAGTCGCCTCAAGGCGCTTTGTATTGCAGGTAAAGACACTACAATACTGTGGAGAAAACCCAACAGTCAATACGACCCCCTATGAGCAAGCACTTGGCGACGGTGGGAAGGAAAAACTCCCTTTTAACAGGAAGAAACCTCCAGCAGAACCAGGCTCAGGGAGGGGCAGTCATCTGCTGCGACTGAGATAATACGAGCGTTTTACAGCAGGACACGCTCTGAAGGTGCAGGGCAGTGTTCAGGACTAAGATTAGGAAAGGCTAATCCACCGCGATGTGGTGATTTTCGCTAACACAAACGCTAAGCTAAGCTAGGAAAAACGCTTTACCCTGCATGACATTAAAATGCTTACCTTTGCATAGAGATCTGTCTGACTGGCTTACAGATGTTTAAGATTTTAGCCGAGAGAGTCACACGGTTTACACATTGTTTCGTTTGTCACAACGTCAAAGGAGAAATGTGTCCATACATCAACTCTTCTCTTTCTCCCTGCTGTCAATGTTTACATAATTTAGTTCTAGCAGAAGTAGGAGGTTTGCATGTATGGCCTTGCTGGGTTTGGGTCAAATTTGTGCAGCTGTGCGTTTGATTGGATGTTTTCCTAACTTGTCCCACCCTGTCACAAAGTTAAAATCAGTAATGATTGGATGTCGTCTCCACCAAACATTTTCCACTCGTTTTTATTTGTTGACAAAAGTGTCAATTAATTTAGTCATCATTTTTATCCTTTCAGGAAGTCTAAATTTCGTTATCATCTCATTTTCGTCATGAAAAAAAGGGTAGTTGATGAAAACTATGACAAAAGTATTTTGTCAACTAAATGATGTAACCCTGATGATGTGCCCCAGTGTATGCAGGAGATGTGTCTTTATACACAAGGACATTCAAAGCTCTTCTTTGAATCTTGGCTGTCTTTTATTCTGTTGTCTGCTAAGATGATCCCACACTGCTTCAATAATGTTGAAGTCTGGGGGAAGTCAAGCTATGCGTTGCATTGTGTCTCCAGGTATGTTTTTACTGCTTTAGCAGTGTGTTTGGAATCCTTGTCATGCTGAAAATGAAGCCACTGCTAATCAGATGCTTTCCAGATGGTTACTGTATAACCACTTGGTGGATTCAAATATGGGGGCACTTTTCTGTGTTCATAATTCCATCAATTCTGACAAGATCCCTATCACCACTGGCTGAAATGTAGCTTCAAACCATCACAGAGCCTCCACGGTGTTTTACAAATGTAGACAATATTGTACCTCTCTCCTGTGTGATAATTATAGTAAAACAAAGAGGAAATATGAGCTTTTGTTGCTACAGGAAAATCCTTTCTTCGAGTGTTGCAGCACACTAAGATGCTTTCTCAACTGGTTGTCTGCAGTAGCACCAGCCTGGCCGTGCACTTTGACACGATGACCTGCGGATCAGACAAAGTACATCGACTCTCGACAGAAAACTCAGTGATTGAGCCGACCTTCATCCACACCACTGAGTGGCTTTGGTACTGGCAGGATGAGTTTGGAGAGTGGAACATGTATTCATCAGATGTGAGTACCTGCAGAGTCTTCCCAGAAATTTTAGCAGACTGATGACATATTAAGACACAACTTTAAAAGTCCACTTTGTGTCCACATAAAATAATGTAATTAAGTGAACGTGTTTTTAAAAGGTTGTCAGAACTTGAGTCAATATGTTTATTGAAAAACATGATCAAATAATCATTTCTAATATGAAAAAGATTCCTCATATCAACTGAATTTTCCTGCCCCTCCAAATTCATGTGCAGAAGCCTAGCTACAGTGGCTGCTGTGGGACAAACAACTAAAGAGCAGCATGTATACAGTATAAAATTATGAATGCAAAAACTCCAGTTATCTGATACACATCCAAACTGATGACAATCTATTTGTGGTACTGATGTCATACCCACATTATTCCATTATTATTAACACATTCACCTTAAATAAGAACGATTCCCAGTTCGGTTTCAAGAGGCAACACAAACCCAGCCTTAGTGGGACATAAGCTAGTCTACGCCACGATCCTGGTTTATCAGGAAGGCCATCTGGTGTAAAAACTGTGCCAGATCAAATATATGGATCACTCTCCTGTTGCAAACCTTTAGGAAATGAGGGGGCAACCAAAAGTACCTTATTAGTCTTAGTGGTCATTGTTCATATGCTAATGCAGGTTTGGTAAAAACATGATTTTTCTTGCTTTGCAGACTGGTGGACACCAAGCAGCAGACATCAACAGTGCAAAGCTGGAGGAGAAGTTTCTCACCAACGATAAAGACTTGTTGGAGTTCACTGCTGGTTCACAGTCCTATTCACTCAGTTTCCAGGGTAAACAATGAATATGGAAACTGTCTTTGTTTGCTGACGTGTACATTTTACAATGTAAAATCAGGTTTATAAATATTGTGTACGTTTTTTCATTTTCTCTCCCAGACATGATTCAGATGAACAAACATTACGGCACTAAAAGGCTCGTGTCCAGGCGGCCACGGTTCGTCTCTGCTGCAGAAGTTCTTACGAGGAAAGTCAGGTACATCATCCTAAAAACGGCCCGACCAGAACATTTGCAGACCATTTCACTTTTTTCTAAAATTATCAGATCCTTTCACTCTGTTGCTGTCTTTGGTCTGATATTTATTCCCCTCTAATTCCATCTGGAGAGAGGATTTCATTTTCTAAGAAACCAGCATATCGGCTTGAGTTGAACACTGATGGGTAACCATGCCAATATACTGATTTGGTCTTAAGAGTGGAGCTCAGTAAACACAAACAAATAAAATTAAATGAATCAAAATCTTGCTGCTGTAGAGTACGGCTACGCAAATGTTGGTAGCCGCTGATGCTGCTTAACGCTGTACCTCTAGGTGCTTGTTAAACATTTGACTGTTTCAAATGTCGGGATCCAGGCAAGTCCTCAACTTATTTTTAAATGAAAATAAAATTGGCATTGTCTTGGCTGTTGGCTAAAAAAAAATCCAAAACCGATTGTCATGCTTACTGTAGCAAGCAGGAAAAGGCAGACCCAAATGCAGGACTCAGAAACAGAGGGATGAATTTAAATGAGGTTTATCTGGGAACAGACATGAAGGAAAACAACAAACCCAAACTGGGACTGCACGGGTGGCAGAACTAAACAGAGGAGGACAGCTGTGCCACCTGTTGCTTGGAGTTTTGCTCATATAGTTTGTGACCCATCATATGATGGTGTGAGAACTGTTTAAGTGCAGTTTGCTTCAAGCAGGATGTCAGGTACCTTTAACTCAGATTGGCTTCTTTCAAGCTGCTCTCCATACTACTGAACTATTGATGTGATTATGTTTTTGGGAGAAATTGTAAAAATATGACCTGTTGTGATTGTGGCCCATGGTGAAAAAATGTCTGTTTTATTCATTTAAAATGAAATCTTGTGTTTTCATCCTTTAAAAAAAACAATACCATAGTTTAAGTAACTCTGACCCTCTCTCTCCGCAGAAGGCCTCTGGTTCACACTTCTGCTCCAATACCGGACAACTGGGACAAGACACAGATCCCTCAAACAGGATGCTCGGTGAACCAATTTTTTTAGAATAAATGTTTTGATAAATTGTTAAATAGTTTGAAAAAGGGGAAAACAAGTAAGAGCAGCTGTGTCACCTCCAAGCTGGTCAGTTTGATGCAAGAACAGAGTTTCTGTTTCAAACAGTGTTGGAGTAGACACACTGAGGAAGAAGAACCTGTAATAACAGCAACAGATAATAAAAATTCTGTCGGCTGCCAGTGCTACCCTTCACCCTCCTGGCAGTAGAATCGTTAAGTGGCACAAATCCCCTGGAAGTACAAGTTCTAGATCCATAATTACCAGGTTTCAGTGATTTTATTCACCATATCAATTCAAAAGCAAATGGCTAAGTAAGAAATAGGAATAAGAAATGGTAAAATCATGACAAATATACCCACTGAGAATCAGTGATGGCGTAGTTTTTAACAGGGTAAAACCTGTCATTGACATTAAAAATGTCTTTTTAAACACAAATCTGGCTCAGAAGGCTGAAGAAATTGCAACGATTATAACATCACAGTTCTATAAAGACATTCTTAAGCGGCCAAAAAGCACTGGATTGATTATAATGTAGGCGCAATAACACAGACTCCTATTTACCAATATAAGCAAAGACATTACACATAAAAACACACAGAAACTTCACTTTATGCCAGACGATCACCATAAAAATGACAACCGCACGTTTGTGTCGCTGTGTGTTGTTATTGTCCTCATGCTGAAAACGGGACTTAATTGTCACATCGGCCAGACGTCACTCCCCGAAGAAAGAAGAAGAAAGCAAAAATATATCTTTGTACTGAGGAAAATGACATAAATAGTAACGCACAGTGACTTGAATGAGTTACTTTAATCTGATTACTGTTTATTGTTTATTAATCTGATTATTGTTTTCCATTGTGATTGTGACTGAAAGTGTTGAAGGTTCCTGTGTTGTCTTACAGCGAGTCTCCCTCCAGCGCAGCTCAGCAGAGTTTAAGGAGGCTGAAGCTCTTTTCTGTAAAACCATGAGCGGCTTCGGTATTATCAGCATCGAGAGGATTCAGAACAAAGCTCTTTGGGAAGCCTTTCAGTTGTACGTATTTCATTTTATTTTTTGATTTTTTCCTCCACAGCGAGGATCCTTGTTATTGATGATGGAAATTGTTTTTGTTGTGCAACTAACATAACCAAGGTTTTCATTATAGACTATATGTATTAGCAGTGGGTAAGTTAAAATGTTTTGGGATGTGTTCAGTCATTACCCTAATGTTAATCCTAACTGTTGGTCTTTCTTGCTTGATAACAATTTAAAAAAAACAAAGGGTTATGGATTTGGTTAGGACCAGGGTTGTGGTTCCATCCAAGAATGATTGAGACCACACAGGGTTAAAAAATTACATGTACACTTCTCAAGAAATTAAAGAAACACTTTGAAAACACATCAGATCTCAATGAGGAAAAAAGGCTCCCCAGGCCATCACCGACCCACCATCAAACCAGTTATTGTGAACAATGTTACAGGCAGCATAGCGTTCTCCACAGCTCCCCCACACCCTTCCATGTCTGTCACTCAGGGTGAACCTGGTCTCATCTGTGAAAAGCGCAGGGTGCCAGTTCTGGTATTCCATTGCAAAGGCCAGTCAGGCTCCACAGTGCCGGCAGTGGGCACAGACTTCATCATAGTGCAGAAACAGCATTACTGAAGGTTACAAATGATCTCCTTATTGCCTCCGACAGTCAGTGTTGCCAACTTAGTGACTTTGTTGCTACATTAAGCAACTTTTCAGACCACCACAGTGACATCTTTCCCAAAAAGTGACTTACAACAAATGTCTTCCTGGTCATGTCGGTGACTTTTGGAGAGTTTTGGAGACAGGCCAGAAACCTGAAATCCTCCACTGTTGCCATGTTTTGTGTACATACACCGCTTGTACTGTGTCCCTTTGTAAGCTTTGGCTTTGAATTCTCTAATTGCCTTCTAATTCAAGACAGAAGAATCAGATGAAGAGCAAAACCAGAGGAGGAAATGTGACTGAAAAAAAACTTTTTCATGGCACTGACTCCAGATTTGTGGACACCATCTGCCACCACAACTTCGACTGGAGAATCTGTGGAACTCATGGAACGGCTTTTGGCAAAGGTGAGTTAAAGAAACATTCAACCTGAAACAGTTATTGATTATTAAGCATATATTTTCTCACCATATTCATTTAAAATACCAAAACATTGTAATTACATTTTTTTGTGACACTGTGTGCTGGGAAATTATGTTAATGCTTAAAATCTTTCACACATCAAATCATTCCCTTTGTAGGAAACAGTAAGCATGCATGAACAAAATAATCTTTAGTTATGGCCCTGCTGTCTTTAGCCACAGATACATTTTTTTTCACATTGATCTCTTTTGTTGTCTAAACACAGGAAGTTACTTTGCTCGTGACGCCAGATATTCCCACGACTACACCAGCGACACTGATGTCAGAGCCATGTTCATCTCTCGGGTGCTGGTGGGAGACTACACCATAGGGTCCTCCGACTATGTCCGACCTCCTTCAAAGGACGGAGGGGACATAAACTTCTTTGACAGCTGTGTAGACGATGTAATGAACCCCTCCATATTTGTGGTGTTTGAAAAGCATCAGATCTACCCGGAGTACCTGCTACAGTACATGCCTATGTACAGTGGTGGTGCAGCACCCGCACCAAAGCCTTTTGTGTTTGGTGGTTCTGCAGCTTCTCAAAGCACTACTAATTATTGTGTCATTGCTTAACAACAATGCTGTGAAGGAGGCAGGTGGTGTTTTTTTGAATGCATATAATATTTTGAAGGAGCTAAATGTTTTCTGATAATATTTAATAATACGCATACAGATAGGAAAGTAACTAAAGGTGCCTTCACCTGGAAGCTAAAAAGCACAGAAAGTTTAATAGAAGGATACGAGTAGAAAAATAATCAAGCAGTAGATATGAATGACAGCTAAGTTCACAGCAGCAAATAACGAATTGCGAGCTGCTGTTTATAAATAACAGATTGAGAGTTTATGATTAACTTCCCAGTCAGAGGATTTTAGAGCATTTTAGGTTTAATTTGAAGGATGATGAAACCCTGATGAAATTGCTGAATAAGTAAGAGGTGGATTTCGGAAGAATGTGTTGAATGATTAATATTTCACATTCTCCCTTTGCACTTTATAAACTTCTGTTTTTGTTGTTTATTGTTTTGATGCTCAAAATTTTTCCATCTCGACCAAAATGTAAAATTATTTTTGACATGAATTTTTACAAATTGCCAGAGTTTCCACTAAATTTGTTTATATGTGCAAAATGAAGGTGCACATAAAAACAGGTTGGCACAATCACATTTGTTGAGGCATTTACAGAAAGTACACTAACCTTTATGAAGCTGCGTGCTGACCATATGAGAAGAAACACCCGGATGCTTTCCTCACAGTTATCTCAGGGAGCTTTATGCATCATTCATATTTAGTGGCTATCAGAGGTGGAAAAAGTACAGACATTCTGTACTTAAGTAGAAGTACAGATACTTGTGTTAAAAAAAATACTCCGGTAAACATTCTTTACTCAAGTAAAAGTAAAAAGTACAGGCTCTGAAATGTACGAAATGTAAGAAAGTAAAAGTAGCTCTTTGTAGTATGTTTCTATTAGCTATTTTTGTGTAAAGCTAACTGAACCTGCTATATTAATATAATAAAATGGTATAAACTGAGAATACAAACATTATTCCAATCTAAATTCTAATAAATTTACTCCTCCCACAGTCCAAAGACATGCAGTTAGTGGGGTTAAGTTAACTGGTCTAAACTGGCCATAGGTGTGAATGTAAGTGTGAATGGATGTCTGGCTCTCTGTGTTAGCCCTGCAAACTGGCACCTAGTTCAGGGTGTATCCTGCTTCTTTCCCTATGGCAGCAAAGATTTTTTATTACTTTAAATATGCTATTCTATTAAAATAAACAGACATACAAACTGTAGAAGCAGCCTTGTATAACCTGGACAGTAAATAGAAGTGAGTATGAAGTACAAATATGAGCCTTGTTTTTGTAATTACACAACACTAGATCTGTCAGGTCCACCAGTAGCAAACTGTTCTCTTCACATATGAGAGCAAGCTCACACTGATATAAGGGAGAAATGTAGCATGGACGAAAAAAAGCCACCCACCCCAAAATATTTGATTTTGTTATAATGTTAAAATGTGTTGTTTTCTTTTATTGTCACAAAACAAGCTATGCTCCAGTCACTAGCGGAACAAATCAAAGCCGGGCCGGGGCTGGGGAAAATGGCCGGGCCCTTTATACCCAAACAATAAAGCTCATAACATAATTTTACAACATACACGTGCCCACAACAGCAAGGCTTACAAGCTTCGGCACCACGGAAAACAACTATGTCATTTTGAAGTCCATCAAATGGACAGGAAATATAGCACACCAGGACAACAACAAAAAAATTGGCTACATGGTAACTAATGATAAAATGACACAAATTCAAAGCAGTTCAGCACCACGGATAGCCATCGGCTCATTTTGACACTCACTTTATTGGTTTCAACTCAGAGCCCGTTTCAGGATCTTTTAGGTTTGGTAAAACTGCCACAGCGGCCCACGTGTTCATAAACACGATTTCAATATGAAGTACTTCAGGCCTACCCACTACTATTTGAAGGGCATACAAGGAGCCTTGCTCTCCGCAAACTCGTCCATGATGTTCTGTATGTCCATTTTCTGTGTTCTTTCATTCTCTATGGACAACATGGCAGGTCCACTCAGTCTCTCCTGTCCCGCTGTGCTCCTCAAGTGGTTTTTAATGAGTTTAAACTTGGAGAATGAGCACTCAGAGGATGCAACGGTGACGGGAAGAGTCAAAAATAAAAGGAGGACGGTGCAAACCTCAGTGAATGTAGAAGTTACTGCTGGGTGGTTGATAAGGAGCAGATTTCTGCTTTGTTATCTGGTCCCAAAAACAGGTTCTAAAACAAAGCAGCTGGCCAGGAAAGCCAGGGGCGGTGTCCCAACTGTAGGCTATGCCTTTGGCCATACACCGTGCTCATCTGGATACAATCAGGAGAAGGCCTGCCTTCTCCAGCTCTCCTCGGACATGATATAGGCCTGGCTACCTGAAATCGTATCCTCTCTCCCATCCGGGTCCCCTCTAGGCCCAGGTCAGGGGCGTGCTGATGGATTTACACAACTGAATTCAGTGAATGAATCTAAGCATCTATTCATTTTCTTCTGGCCATCCTTTGCTACATTTGATGTAATCTTTAACTCTGACCATGAACACCACAGCCAATGTTCACCAGTTCAACGCAATATGAAGATACATAGTAACTTCACATCACATCTGCACCCTGTAACCCCTGAGTTCAGGGCTATAAATGATGCTTTAATAATATGGTTTTTCTCTTTCACCTCTTTGTGCGCATTAAGCCCGGGGATTGGAGGCTACACCAATATGATTGGTTATGTGTTATGGTTCCTCCATTTAGGCTCAGACTGATTTGACTTTTGAAGGCACAGTGACCGGAAATGAAAACGTCCCTCAGATGATAAACCTAAAGTAACAAGTCTGTTTTTAAAATGTAAGGAGGAGAAAGTACAGATGTTTGTGTAAAAATGTAGGGAGTAAAAGTAAGTAGTCGGAAAAATAAATACTCAAGTAAAGTACAGATACCTGAAAATTCTACTTAAGTACACTCTGAGTGTTTCCACCAAAACAGACATTAACATCTATGCACACAGATTTGTCTACACATTCACAAACCTGTTCACACAAACAGCACACACACAGAGATCTATACACACACAGACACTGAGATACACAAAAGGTTTTGCTACAGTAACAGCCCATAGCGTTCTTGGCTTATATTTTCTTTCTCCACCCTCATAAGCAGCAACGACAGGCAAAGCGTGACATCCCCACTGTGGACCAGCGTGTCTATTACCCGCTTTGGTGCATGGAGGTCCTACAGCACTGTGACGCCCCCCAGTGGAAAAAGGCATCGTTGCAGCATCAACTCCGGCCAAAATAGTTTAGCTTCGGTTTCCACTCGTCATTAATGATACTGAAGTTTTCCAGCAGCTGCTCAGTTGCAGCTGCGCTTTGGTGTCACAGGCTGAAGGAAACGCAGACAGATGGAGTTAGAAATACTGAAAATAATCTGCGCCAATCAAGGCGCAATAGACACCGATGATTTATTATATAATCTATTCCCCGACGACCCCTCGAAGGTCTCGGAGATCATTTGTAACCGGGAGAAATTTGCTTCGTGTTGTCCAAACGGACAGGAGAAGGTGGTGGCCAGGACCCCCCTGAGACTTTCCAGAGTCAGAGAGTGCCCGGAGACATGCGGGGGTCTGCACCTGTGCAAGAACTTCCTGTTCAGCGGAGTCTGTCGGTTCACGCAGCGCTGGTAAATATATTGCTTTAAAGTCGGTGAGAGCTGCTGTGATTCAGGGAGCAGCGATACTGTCACTGTCTGTGTGGCTCTGCGGGGATATTCAGAGGAGTGCGTAACGGTGCGCATCCGCGCCTTTGAGTCGTTACCTGTTTCTAGTTTCTAAGGTTATTTCACCTCAGTGAGAAGCTTGCACACATTATTCAATAGTAACTGAGCAAAAGTGATCGTGCCTGCCTGAATTTAAGAACGTATGCAGTCATCTGTCTGAACATCTCCACCAGTTCTTTCTCTTTCCAACTTTGAATCTCTGGTGATTTTTGAATTGTGCCGCTTTTCACAGAGTTCACTTTACAGGTTACAGGTGTATCTGACAGCTCAGGTGGAGGCAGGAAGGCAGCTTTATTACAGCTTTATTACACTATTATAACTATTCCACCGTACAGCTGACCTGTAAGCATGTCTTTAGCCATTAAAAAGCTACTGTGGGGATTTAATGAAGACATTTATTTGTAGAAATTTTCCTTTTGCAGCACAAAAATTTGGGAGGAGAATAGTAGAAGTCTTTCTGAAAGTGCTGTAACTAAGTTTAAGGATATAACTCCTTCATGTTCTTCAATGCCATGTGTCAACACCATGCAGAGCAGCTGCCTCAAATCAGAAGGACCTAACTCACAAACACCCAGTTTTAGGGCAGATAATCCATAAACTGGAGAGGAAATGGTGCCTCACTTGTTTAGAAGATGCTCACTTAGCCTGGAAAAGGAGTTTGTTGCTCTCTCTCTCTCTATATATATATATATAAAAGCCCTCCATAAAGCTTCATCACTAGTTGAAGAAACAAGAACAACCCCAGGTGTCTTTTCAGCACTGTAGCCAGGCTGACAGAGTCAGAGCTCTGTTGAGTCTAGTGTTCCTTTCACTTTAACTAGAAATGACTTCGTGAATTTCTTCAAAAACAAATTTTAACCTTTAGAGCAAAAACAATATTTATAACCATCTCACAGACAAATCATTATGTACAGCTACTTTAAGCACTGCTGGTATTTATTTAGACTCTCTCTCCGATTGATCTTTCAGAGTTAACTTCACTAGTTTTTCCTCCAAACCATCAACATGTCTGTTGGTGTTCCTACAAAACTCCTCAAAGAAGTTCTACCATTAATTAATGTTTCAATCTTAAGTATGATCAAGCTTTCTTTACTATTTGACCATGTACCATAGGCTTTTAAGGTGACAGTACTTTCAAAATTACTTAAATGGCAGTTGTTATAGTTGGAGAATTCATTTACTGAGAATGAGAAGAAAAAAATGCCAATGGTACCACACCTCTGGTTATATTTAATGAGGTTGTAAAATATTCCAGGTTTAAAGTCTTGGACACTGATGGTGCATTCAGGTACTGCTGGGAAGTCTGATATTTCACAGCAGCAAGCTAACCTGAACAAATACCATCATGTGGCTTTGAACAGCTCTCTGGTGGTCTTAGACTTATTTTTTTCCTGTGGAGTTGCCCCATGAGCTTAGCTTAGCCCTGAGTGGAAGCAAAAGAAAAAATGTTTGTCCAAAGAAAAGAAACATTTCCTAGCATCACCAAAGCTTACGATTAACAATAAAAATGTAGAGTTCTACTAGCATCTAAGGGATGCTAGTTCTACCCAGCTATATAAAAAGCATATAAAAAGGTGTTATCAGGCTAATCCTGCTAAAGAATATTTATTAAAACCTCAAACCTATATTCATGTCATACTGTGTCCATGTGTTTTCAGGCTGTTCTTTATTTTTCACCTTTTGCCCTTAAACACTGACAGTCTCTAACAGCTGACTTTGTACCAGGTAGATAAGCTATCGTAATCATTCCCCAATGAGAGCTGTAAACAAATTTAAATGTGTGACACTGATTTTTGTAATTTATTTTTTACTGATAATGGATATGAGTGCTCACAGTCATGACTGGCTTGTGTGGATTCTATATAACAGGAGGGGCTGCAGCTTCTCCCATGACCTGACCTCTGATCATAACCAAAAGCTTCTGAGAGAGCACGAGCTGCAGAGCCTGAGCCGGGAGGAGCTGTGCACACTGCTGCTGCAGAGCGACAACGCACTCCTTCCTGAAGTAAGTCTAAAAACACACACACAGCACACCCTGGTAGGTTTAGTTCCTGTTAAACTGAATTCCTGATGTCACACCACCTTTTCTGATATTAGGCATCCACTAGCTGGTTGTATTCCCAGCAAGGTTTGATTTTTGGGGCATGCTTGTGTCTGACAAGTTGCTTTGATATTTGTGCTTCATGTTCTCAGTTTCTCAGTCGCTTTTAGTTGGATAGAAAAAAAAATGGGACATCACAATAGCTAAATCCACCTTTTATATACAGTCTGTTGTTGTAATTCATCTTTTCCTTTCATCGCTCCACCAGATATGTTATTACTACAACAACGGTGACGGAGAGTTTGGCAGGTGTAAGGATGGTGATGGTTGCAAGAGGCTCCACATCTGTGAGAAGATTCTGAGCCATGAATGCAGCTGCTCCAAGAACCATGATTTTAATGCTCCACAGCCATTAAAAGCTTTGCAAGCTAGAGATATACCTGGCACCCTCCTTCCATCCTTGAAGGCTCTGTACACAAATAAAGAAGCTTTGAGGCTGGCTGCCAAGAGGGAAGTAAAGGTCCACAGAGACAACTCTACCAGTGGTAAAGTCGCTACTTGTGGCAATTGCACCGATGCAAGCAGGAAGAATGGTGGGAGTAGAAAACGGGCATGCCGTGGGGATAAAGGGAGAAAGAGCAACCGAGAAGGAACCAGTTCCTCCAGTGACATCCACGCTGCTGTCGATGAGGAAGCTGCGAAAGGCGAAAAAGATCAGGACAAGAGACAAAGACCAGTCAGAGGTGAATAACAGCAGCTGTTTGGAGAAAAACTAAAACTGCTGTCTGAAAGAAGTGTGTCAAATGTTGCTTGTTTCTTTCAGATAAAACAGAGATATGCATGTACTTCATTAAAGGACACTGCAAACATGAGGGTGAGAAAGTCATTATTATTATTATTATGCTTTCTATTTTTTAATGTAGCTGTTTCTTGACTTTGATCATTATTTTTTCTTCTTAGATCGATGTTTTAAAGCTCACGACAAGATGCCGTACAGATGGGAGGTCCAACAGGGAGTCCAGTGGACTGCTTTGCCCGATAACGAGACAATTGAGAGAGACTACTGTGACCCCAGTAAATCATACAGGTACTTATGTGCTTTTAAACTTTGTCAAATAAGCTCACTGTATGTGACTGTAATCCTTTTGGGGCAAAAAAGCTTCAAAAGCCTTTGTTTTTAGGAAGTGATGGCTCTCTATGAGGTCAGTGTGATGGGATGTTCTTAATATAGTCATTTCAGGCACAGAGCTCTGGATGGAAGGACAGCAGCCCCACTGCTTTTCAAACCTTATGTTTGCGCAGAGTAGCTGATCAGAGGAAAGTAGCCTTAAAAGGAACATGTCTTTGCAGGTACAGGAAATAAAACAGCCTGTTTCAGAGAGAAAACGAATGGAGGGGCTGCATCATGGCTTACTATAAGATAAATAAGGATTATTTTGAATCATAAATCATGCAAAAGTGCCCAATCATTTATTAATTTACAGGAGTTGCCTTGACAATCACAGCCCTTCTGTTTAGAATTCTGTAACTGTAACAACAGCAGAGAATGAAATATTCTGACTTTTTGTTTCCTAAGCAGAACCTTATCTGGAAACACTGAATACGTTTCCAGTGCAACTCAAGCTTTATTGCATCATTTCTGCTTTTGTCAAATGGCACTCACCCAGTATATAGCAGAGGAGGTTTTCAAGCCTAGACCAGTTATATTGAATGGAATGATACTTCTTCATCCCTGAGTCAAGTCAGCCAAGTCAGCTGAGGTGGAATGCAGAGGCGCTCTTTCCAAATCTGGCATGCAAACCCCGAAAAGAACATTCATGGATGACCTTATCATCACAATGACATCGGTCCCAGGGAGGAGCTGGATGCAAGGCCTGGAGAAACTCATCACCTGGGCAAGGATGAACTTCAAGCCTGCTATGTTAAAGTCCATGGTGTTGAAAAAGGGGAAGGTGGTTAATAAATAGCGCTTTACCCTATCTGGAAGTACCATCTCTTCTATTACAGAGCAGCCAGTGAAGAGTCTGGGGAAAGTCTTTGACGCTACTTTGAAGGATACTGATTCAATGAAGGTTCAAGGCCTGGATCTATCAGCACTCTATCCTGCCTCAAGTCCTCTGGCTTTTGCTGGTGTACTCGATTCCAGTATCAACAGTGTAGTCCCTGGAAAGGAAGATCACTCCCTTCCTCCAGAGATTGCTGGGCTTTGCCCACAGCCTTGGCAGCGTAGTCCTCTATGGACCCAGTAACATCTTTCAACTGCCCTTCAGTGGTCTCACAGAGGAAATTAAGGTGGCACATACAAGAGTAGCCAATCAGTGTAAGGACACCCAATATGAGAAAGTGTCATCAGCCGGCATTGAGGTCAGAACAGGGAGGAAATGAAAGTCAGACAAAGTAGTGAAGGTGGCAGAGGCACGCCTGATGCAGAAGGAGCTGACAGGCACTTTGGCAACAGGGAGAGCAGGCTTGGGATACCTCCTGAAGACCCATGTGAGCAAAGCTTCGGGGAAGGAGATCGAGAAAAAAGTCCAAGCAGGCCTTGAGGAAGAGCAAGTATGTAGGGTGGTAGGGCTTAGGCAGCAGGGAGCATGGACAAATTAAGAGAGTTTATCACAGCATAAGATCACTTGGTCTGACATTATGAAGGTTGACTTCCAAAATGTCCACTTCCTTGTCCAGGCTGTCGCTATTGTTGGTGCCATGACCAAGTACTCAAGGCAGTTTCAAAAACCATAGCCAGCGCCAGCAAATACCATCTTGCCCCGAAGAGGGGAATTGCTTTTGTCAAAGCTGGAGAGGAACCCCGCCCACAGCAGAGGATAAGATCAGGTCTTCTCCACACAGACTCTGACTAGCAGCTTCAGGTAGATGTGCGAAAGCAGCCAGGGTTTCCTCAGAGCATTGTCAACACGTCACGTTGACCAGATATGATCATCACCTCAGAGAGAACAAAAGAACTAATCATGCTTGAACTCACAGTGCCCTGGGCAGTGTGAATGGAACAGACCAATGAAAGATAGCATGCAAAGTACCAGGAACTAGTTGAGAAGTGCCAGCAGCGGGGCTGGAAGACTTATTATGAGCCAGTAGAGATGGGTTGTAGAGGCTTTGCAGGACACTCACTCTGCAAAGTCCTCAAGCATCTGGGCCTAATAGGAATGGCTAAGAAGAAGGCCATTAAATCCATGAGTGTTGCCGTAGAGAAAGCCACAAGGATGCTGTGGATAAAGAGGACTGATCCATGGGCAGTTGCGACTGGGCCACAAGTTGGCGTCTGATCAAATCAAATCAAGGTTTATTCGTCACATACACGGTCATATACAGTACAACTGGCAGTGAAATGCTTTAGTGACTGCTTTGCCACACTAATTACAAAACTACATAATAGTATATAAAAATATATATATATATATTAGACAGAAATAGAATGTATTTAAAGTAAGAGTATTAACGTATTAAGAGTATTAAATTAACAATATAATTAAAAAGAGCATTTTAAGTAATTAAACACTGAAGGATTAACATTACCAGGTTATTTAAAGTAAACTGAGTGTGTGAAGCGGACAGTAGTGCAATGATTGTGCAACATGAAGCTACATGATGCTATATAGATGTGATGATAATAATAATGTGATAAATAATAACTACACAAGTACTAATCTATACATAAAACATTGTGTAAAATGCTATGTCCATTGAGGACTCGAATAGCTTATGGGAAAAAGCTTCTTCTCATCCTCTCCGTTCTGCCTTTTAGAGTACGAAACTGCTTCCCAGATAGTAGCAAGGAAAACAGTCCGTTACTGGGGTGAGTGAGGTCCTTTACTATCCTCCTGGCCCATTTCCAGCACCGTTTCCTATAAATGGACTGCTGGTTAGGAAGCTCAGTCCGGATTATGCGCTCAGCTGAACGCACCACCCTTTGTAGTGCCTGCCTATCCTGCTTGGTGCTGTTTCCGAACCAGGTTGTGATGTTTCCCGTAATGATCGATTCAATGATTCAGGTGTAGAAGTTACGAAGCACCTTGAATGGTAGTCTGAAGT
>VUQK01043771.1:11138-22415 GCA_015106715.1 Bujurquina vittata | reverse complement strand
AGGCTCATAGTTTTACTTCATATTCAGTCATTGTTGTAACTCTAAAGGAAGCTCCAATCCAATTTTACATTGTGTGTGTTTTAATGGAATTTACAATAATAAAACGCTTTATCTCTGATGACACTGATGTTTGCTTAGTGGCAGCTGCTTGGGTTGAAGATGACATTTGCTCTGGAAATGCTTAAAGAACTAAAACTTGACTTTTGGAAACTTTGCTGATAATACATGTGCACTTTAGTAGTTTCTGAAAGCCAGGCTCTTAGTTGTAATGGAGTATTATCTGAGGGTATTATTAATAATTTTCCATAAGTAAATAAAGTGTGCAGTCAGTACTGACAGAGGTCACAGAGCGCTGCAGAGAAGCATCCCTCTGTATTTACTGTGACTGGGCTTTGGACACAGAGACCATCATACACAGTTCTTCTACTTATTCACGTTTCATAATTCCTTCAGTGTGACAAAGCTTTGAGCACTTTGACCATTCTTACATCAGTCATATCCTAGTCTGCCTCAGCTGATCAGATCCTCCACCGACTCCTATACAGTCAGTTTTAGCTAGCTCTCTGCAGCTCGGGTCATGTTGCTGGTCAACCATCAGCTGACTAATCAGCTGTTCCAGTTACAGATACATTTGATTTTTCAAACGGCTCCATTAGGAGCTGCTGATGAAGCTACTGAACAAACAGAAAGATGTACTTACATTTAGCATGTGGTGAATCCAGTGGTGTCCACCTGAGCCAGCCTTGCATCGGCACAGCCACCGCTACCATCAGGCTAATGTGACGCTGGTCGACCCAGTAATAAGTCCCAGCAGACCTGAACGCAACCCACCCGGGAGCCTGAGCTAAGGGTGAAAGAGCCCTCGATTACAGACACATCTGTCACAGATTCTGCCGCGGCAGAAGTGTAGCAAAACCATAAAGTCACGTGTTTAACAAGAGCCAGTTGTAAAGCAGGGCGGCCTTACGTGTGTTTTCAGTGACTTGAGTAAAACTTTGCACATTTACAAATCTGATTAGAGACACACAGATCAAAATACAGATCCTGATGCACACACGTGGATCCAGTTACAGACAGATCGCGATACACATACGTGGATTCATTTAGGGACGCACAGAAGTTTTGCTACAATAATAGCCCCATAAATTAGACTCAGAGGAAGCGAGTTTTATCTTTTCATGGAGAAAATCATGAAAAAAAGTTATCATTGCTAATTTCAAACTCCTTTAAAATGATTTGACACCTTTAGCAGCTGCTCCCTCATGAGAGCATCTCTGCTCTGCAGAAACCATCAAAGGCTCACACCTTTGTCACACATGAGGCCAAGATGTCAGAAGAAAGAAACACCTCAACATTTATTCATCATATAATTCTGTGCAATAATACAATATAGAAATAATCATTTTGTAAATATTACAATTCATATATATTAGTTTAGATCTGTGGGCACGAATAAAAACATGAAATACATTCAAGGTCAGAAGGCGTCAGTCACTCGCGGAACCCAGCGAGGTCCGCTCAGAGGTTTGCACCGATTATCTTTTTAAATGGAAATAAAAGTGTCTACATAAATCTACTCGATCAGAAAAATCAAGGGATTGTTTTTACTGTAGATTCAAAGTGATTAAATATTAAATATTTTCAGCGCTGAGTGAACCCAGGAGAAACAGAGCATTTGGTTTCCAAGCATTTTCCCTAAATATCTGCTGCACATAAACATTTCATTCAATAAAAATAAAAATCAGCCCCCCCCCTCCCCCTCCCCGGGTCCCTGCTTTGGGCAGCAGCCCGGCCAGCTCCGCCCGTGCAGCTCCGCCCGGCCAGCTCCGCCCGTTGAGACTTGAACAGAAAACACTGTGCAAAAGAGAAAAGAGACGGCACGCCACTGACTTCACAAACGAAGCCTGGATGAGCCCCATCACTGAGGGGAGAAGGTAGAGGACGTCTCGAGAACCACACTGAAAACACACACACTCACACACACACCTACCTCTGTGCATTAAACCCCTCCCTGTGCCACATACATTCATACTGCACGCTATGCAATCAACATGTTTTTTATAAATGCACTTTAGTCCTCTTCAGCCGGGTCTTTGTGACCCATAAAACTGTCCAATCAGAGCTTATCGTCTAAAAGAGCATGTGGCAGGTCCTGATGCTGGTATGCCCACCAGGAAAAGTGCCGGCAGTTCAGGAGTCAGCCGCCTCCTGTTTTCTGTTTAAGCTGTCAGAGTCACAAACTGCTTCAGTGGCATGTGAGTGTCTCCATCAAGTGTCCTTATCATCTGAAAGTGCGAGGTGCAGCTGCCGGACGTCCCCGTCACTCATCCTGTCTCTGGGATCCGGAGACTGGACTGCTTCGTAAGGCGGCGGAGGGTTGTCGGGGCTTCGGCCCGACAGGAGGGGACGATGGCTGCCGTCTGACTGGCTGATGGGAGAGGACTGCTGACAGCCGGGAGCCTCCTGAGCCAAGAGAAGCTGCGTGGGTCCGGGGGCTGAGCAGGTAGGGATGCGCTGCCCCCAGCTGCCGTATACCGCCTCCTCATAGGATGGGAGGGAGACGGGAAACCCATCCACCATCAGGTCCAGCTGGTCTGAGGAGCGGCGGCTGTGAGGAGAAAGGGACAGAGAGAGGTTAATGCTCAGCTGATCACTCATTCTCCTGACCTCTGACCTCAAGCTGCAAACACGGAATATAAACTGACTGAAGTGTGTCCAGGAGAGCACTTTTCTTCCAGCTGTTTTTCACATGTCACTTAAGAGTGGCGTCACCATTGGAAGCCATTCCTGTGTCTGCAGCTTCACACCTGCTACGTGCCCGGCTGGCTCTGCAGATGTTTGCTGACGCTGGCACAGAGTCCAGAGTCGAGTTGGCAGAAATCATTTCCTGGACTTTGACCCAGGAGACCTGGGTCAGCTTTGTTTGTGCTGCCCAGCTTTGAAGCTGACAACAGGTCAGAGTTAATAACTGATTTGGGTTAAAGTCGACACACGGGCAGTGACGCTCAGTGCTTTTCAGTGTCACGCATCCACCCGTGCTAATCAGTAATCACGGTGGATGCTGCGCACCCTCTGACCTACTAAGAGGTGCAGTCGACCTAATCTGTTTATTATATTAGTAATTATTATAATGAGGCCATCTGACAGCAGCCTCAGTGGGTTGATGGCATTCAAAGTGGGTGAAGTTCAGTATTCAGTTTCTTACCTGTGTGATTGACAGGGGTAGAGGCGGGACTTGAGGACCAGGCAGGCAGTGGTGGTGAGCAGGAAGATGGACACGCCCACTGCGGTCGTGGCCATGCTGGGCATCGAGTCGTCAGTTTTCGGGATAGGATTTCCTGAGGAGGAAAAAGACAAATGTTAAAGATGTGAAGTTTGTTTATGTGCACACTGATAAGTGAGTACAAATGTGAAGTTAGTCTCTGGAAAGATGTGAAGAACATTTCCAGCCATAGGTCTGGCTCAACCAACTCACTGAAAACACAACATGTACACACCTCCCTGTTTCTACAGCTGCTTCTCACTCAGTCTGAGGATGTTTTTTTTAAATTCAAGAACTCTGAATGTTTCTTCATAAACATATGTTTATTAAAACTCGTCCATATTCGAGATATTCGCCTTATTTCTCTCCACTTCTGTGGGATGAGCTCAGCTGGTGGCTGTTTATCGAGCATCCTGCAGCAGCTCACGTCCCCTCACGTTTGAATAGCAGCAGCACGACGTTAGAGTTCACTAAGCCTCTGCTCAGGTCCAGACACAGTGACTGCGGGCCCAGGTCTGGGCTACATGCTTGTATTTCTTTCACCACAATAAGATAGTGAGCTACTATAAGTCAAGCCTGAATCACCGCCGTGGGAAAGCTCACAGACGGTCTGATCAGAAATTTATTATCGACTACAAGATCTTTGCACAACAGGTTTGTGTAAGTGTGCGGTCTGTTCACGCCCGTGACAACACGGCAGCAGCTTTCCATGAGACGTCGAGAGAGAGGAAACGTTTAATGGTTATTATGGTGGCTTTGCCCGCTTCCTCTTTCTGCACGCTGACTTCCTGTTGCAGCACATTCGACTGAATGGTGACAGAGGAAGTTGGAACTGGTCTGAGGAAAGTAAAGCTTCTACTTCCTCTCTAGTGTGTCTGCGTTCACCTGCTAAGTAGGTCAAAAGATGCAGACGATAAACCACGATAAATATTGGCCCTGCAGAGTTTAAGTGAATTATTTGGATTTGGTGCCTTCAAGGGGCAGAATCAAAATTTATGTTTTAATATCTATGAAACAATAAGGAAGGTTACTGTGCAGCCACTTAGGTATTAACAGTGTTGCCAGGCGGGTGTCGATTCCTGTGAATCAGTAACATTGTTTTCAGCATTTATGTGCTCACAAACATTAGAGAGGTTTACCCATTAACCCTAACCCATAACAGGTACCCATTACCAATGAACTCTTTTTTTCCTGTTCAAATATTAATAAAATGAGAGTTCCTGTGGCTGTGGGCTGAACCGTGACACCAACTGTAACTATTCTCAGATCTGGGTCATTCATAGTGACACGATTATTATCAAACTGTCCATTTGAGTGCATAAAATACATTGGACTCAATGATGAGACGCTTAAACACTCATGTCGTTCTGAAGGCACTGGCCGCCCTCTGCGTGAAGCATCAGAAATCAGCACACATACAGTAACTGTGCGCCACTCACGCCATCCACTTCCTGAACGTTCAAAACAAGAAATGAGCTGTCAGAAAATGACTAATCATCCTTTAGCCCGACCGAGTCGACAGGGAGATGAGTCACAGGTACAAACCAAGGAGCGCTGCGATGCTCCCTGCTGCTCATCAGCATCTGCTCACGATTAAAGAAGGGAAGCTCAGAGTCACATGACTTTTAAACCTGGTGACAAGTTTACAACCTGATGTTAAACAGACCCTCCCTCCCCACCACACACACACGAACACAAACACATCACACTCTGGAAGCTCACCTTTGATGGGGACGCAGGCAGATATGGTAGGCTGCCACTTCCCGTGGCGGCACCTGGAGAACGACGGTGTCCTCAGCTGGTACCCCGACTCACAGAAGAGACGGATGGTGGTCTTCTGAGGGAATCCCTGGCATGGAGATGGATCACAGCGGAAACCTCCGTGTTCTGGCACTAGGGGGTGAGTGCAGTTGCTCATTTTGCCTGCGGAAACACAAAACACAGTGATGGGAATAGGCCACATTTCTCCAGGATGTTGTTGGGGATCTACAGCTGAGAGTAGCTGACCAAAGACATGCTGGAGAACTGAGTGCATCAGATGGCCTGGGACCATCTCAGCGTGGCTGGGGACCTTTCTTCAGAGCTCCTGAAGAACATAAACATGGTTCATGTTTATGCTCTTGCCCCTCCACCACCTCTGCAGCACTGTTCTGTGTGCATGTTTGCTTTTGGCTTTAAAGAGCAGGAGAAACACTGTGGAGGTGTTTTTCTCACTCCGTCCTTCCACCAGCTGCTACCCGCTGAAGCTAAGAGAGCTTTAGCTCCATTTGGGCTGAGCAGAAATGTTTCCCTCCTTTTTACTGTTTGCATATTCTTTTATCTCCTGTTGGGTTTTTGTTTCCCTGCATGGCTGTAGGTTGGTATCCATGGTGTCACTGCTCTGATGCACCATTAAGTGTATCATTGTCCAAATACTTGACTGTATTTATGGGTAATTAGAGAGGACTTGCATGCAGCCTTTGTTTGGATTTTAGGCAAATAAATGAAAAGATCGACAGGTCAGCCTGGACTGCATGTTGTTATTTCAACACAGCACAAGAAGCTCAGCATGCAGGCCGGCTTTCAGGGGAGAGGTGGAGAGCAAGGTGATATTATTACAGCAAACAGAAGCTGATTTGTGGCTAAAAGGCTCCATAGAGGGACAGGGTTTGGTTTGTTGACCTTTATTTATGTGCCAACGCAGACGACTGAAGCACGTTCCTCACACACAGCGGGCGGCGTCACCACAAAAGCCGACGCTCTTCCTATCTTCCTGGTTCTTCATCTTTCACCTTAAAAATCCTGCGCCTCCTCGGCCCGAGCGTCTAAGTCTCGAGAGCAGGTCGAGTGTGAAACTACTATCAAGGGATTTTACACACCTTCATAAATCAAAGAAACACATTTTGAGCCACAAAAAAAAGGTTGCAGTGCAGCTTTCTGAAACACACTTTGTTACTACACAAACTGAAAAGAAAATATATATTAGAAAAGGAGGAAGCAGTTTCAAACCTCCGAAACAGGCTGAAGGGGGCGAGCTGAAGAGAAACTGCAGACATCCTGTTCAGAGTTCACGTTTCATAATCAGTCACAGCAAAAGGTGTGATGAACTGCTGCTGGGCCTTGATGTGGCTCGTGTGCATTTCTGATTTGTTTAGTTTGAGTTGCATTTCATTTCTCCTCAGCTACAATCAGATGGAAATATAATAAAATGATCTTTTCAAACCTCAGGCGCCTGAACCTGATCACTGAGTGGAAGTGAAGGAGGGAAGGGACAAAGCTCACGGTGGGACTCCACCACCACCATGGTGGTGACAGGACTGTTACTTATACGGTGCTGACAGAGCCGTGGGCACGAGCAGCTGATGCTAACGGACATCATTTGCATAAAGGGGAAACGTGGGAGCGTTATGACCTGTCAGGAAACAGGCCTGTGTGTCCTCACTGACCAATCAGAATGCTTTGGATGAAGGTTTGTGGGCAAAACAGCTTCCCTGCATTAAAAGCAGACACATGCTGCATGAAATGTAAAATGTGCGAACTGCAGATAATTTCTGTAAAAGGAAGTGGAAGATATGATAAGCATGAATTTTTTTCCCTGCTTCTTCTTTCAGTGCAAAATGCAGCCGCACCACAACGATACTGTTTTATTAGTTCTGTAATATTTCATGATGAATTAGATGGACTTCATTTCCCTTTCAGTGGGTCTCAGCTTTGATTTTTTTTTTACTTGAATTCTTTATAAAAGCTCAAATGGGGCAAACCGCATGTTATTGGAGGGACTGCAAACCCCAGTGGGGTCAGAGGTCGTACCTGCAGTGAGGAGCGGTGAGGAGGCCAGCAGGAAGAGTCCACAGACCAGACTGACGGGTCCATACGGCCATGGAGAGAGGACCGGCGCCGACATCAAACTGGATTTCCTGATGACACATCAGAGAGTCAGAGGAGGAGAACACACACGCACACACACACACACAAACACACACAGAGAGCAGGTAGAAGTTGCTCCCCCACTGAAGCTTTTCCAAACAACAACAATGCCCCCCCAGCTGTGAATGAAAACCTTTCTTCCTCCTCTTGTCAGCAGCTTTCTGCTTTATTGACAGCCAGCTGCTGTCTTCATCCTAACCTGTCAGCTACTGAGCACCACCTTCTGCTCGGAGAGCAACTGCAGCCACCAAGGATCGCACTCTGAGTGGGCCTCAAAAAACCTTCAAGCTCCAGCAGCAGAAGAAAAAAACAACATTTTCAGCTGCATCTAACTCAGAAAGGTGCAGCATACAGGATTATCCAGACTCCATCTCACCGGGATGTTCGGCTCGGCACTGGGTGGGAAGTTTCTCCAGCTTCTGAAGGAGGCCGTGCCAGAAAATTTTGGAGCAACTCAATAATCGTGCAGCATCTGCTCAGCAACACTTTATATCACAGCTCTGTGTGCAGTCACAGTTCTGTTTTCTTCTACTGAAGCTGCAGCGGAACATGATTTTACCAAACAAAACGTAGCTCCGCCCACACCCGAGAGTCTGTGAGGGGCAGCCAATCAGAGCAGAGGAGCTAAAAATTCTTCTGGCATGCCCCACTTCAGCATCTGCAAAAAGCTCCACATCCCATAATTTATTCATTTAATCATCGTTAACAATAAAAGCTACATAAAGTCAGCAGGTGCGGCCTCTGCAGGACATCACGGAGTTGAAAATGAACGCATCTTCCCATCCAACCTTTACCAGCCCGGCCTGACTTCAACCTTTCAGCTGATGTGTCCTGAAACTTCCCGCTCTGACAGTTTCAGCCATATCGCCCGCCACTGCCGCCCAAACAAAACTTTCTTCAGACCGAAACCGAAAGCGATCGCCACAACAACCAAAACTTTATCTCCAAATCACTAACTAGGCACGCACACACTTCCTGCTCTGCAACATTGCCGCACATCTGCCAGTCTAAATGCCAGAGTGTGATAAGGTGTGTGTAGGTGTGTGTAGGAGTGCTTTGCCCCCTTTCGTTTGTGTTCGGTGCTTTCATGTCGAGGAGATGCCAGTCATCTCCGGAGCAGCCGGGGGAGGCCCCACTGCCTCAGGAATCCAGCCTCTCTCTCTCTCACACACACACACACACACACACACACACTGAAATGTAGACACACACATTCACACCTTCTCCATCTTCTGTGACCACAACCTGCGTGGGAGGTCTGCATCTTAGTCATCGTGGATCTGTGTGATATTAGAACTTGTGCTGTAATGTTTGTGAAGTTAGAGAACAGGATTGCCGTGACAACAGAAGATAAAATAAGCCCAGCTCCACCGGGCCTCCGTCTCTACAGCCGTGAAGGCCCCACTCATCACCTCCATTTCCCCTTCACGACTGAGCTGAACGGGAACTCAGATTGTGTGCACACGTCCCATCCTTGATCTCACATTAGATCCCCTAAAGTAGCGTTTGATCTCGTGTCATTTGCTCTTTCGTGGAAATATGTTCTGGCAAACAGGATGTGACGTTTTTATGTTTCCAGCCGCAGCACCGAGCTGTTTGGCGCAAACAGAGGAAGCAGCGGGCCTGAGCACAGGTGAGAAGGGGACTGCAACCTTGCTGGAGCTCACTGACGCGTAAGGACGACGTAGGCGGTATAGATAAGGGAAAACAAAGCGAGTTAATGGAGGGCTAATGTGTCAACAACAGTTTGCAGAAGGTGGTGCTGTGGGCGGAGGTTGATCAGTAGCTGCAGGTGGAGGCGAGCGCTCCTGTGCCAGCCTGAACTTGGCTCCGTTTCTGAACGCGAGAAACTACACGTACGGTCACGGTATCGCCATCATTATCACTTCAATTAAGAAGTGCCGCCGGCTCTCAGCCACAGTTGGCGTAAACACGGGAATCATAAATCACGTGATCGAACCGGTGTCTCAGGCCGGGCTTCAAAATATGTTTCTAATTATGCGGCAGAAATAGTAATGTTTTAGGATCCATAACAATCAAAAACAGCTAGTAACAATAACTTCTGCATACTGAGCAGCATTTTGAGAAAGACTACAGTTTGCTTAATTTCCTGAGAAACACGGCACAATCCAAAGATCCTGGAAGCTCATTTTTCCTGCCCTCACAAATCCAAGTGTCTGCGGTGAAAATCTCTTCTAAAAAAGGTCTTTTAAAAAGGAAGGAAGAATCAAACATTGCATTGAAAACCCTTTACACACACATACATGAGGAAGCAACCAAATTTCAACAGAACACAACCCTCGCCTCTGTGTGTACACAAACACAGCAGCGCGCACCAGAAGTGCTGATGCGGCGTTATTGAGCCGCTGCTGCAGCTCTGACGTGCACCGGCATTTATTTTAGACACGATCGCATCTCAGTGCAGGAAAAAGCACAACAGTTTGTGCAACAGTTTTCAGAAACAAAAGTCACCTCGCTGCCACATTTGTGCGCGCGCACACACACACACGAGCGTTACGGCCGCAGACACTCGCTGGACCCATATGGATGCTGGAGCTTTACTGCAGCCAGCAGCTCCGCTTCTGTGTGGTCATATACTGATGAGACAGCCCGGGTCTGTCTACTCACTGTATGAACTTGTGTATATGTGCACACAAAGGTAGATTTTACAGTGTGTAGTGCTCTGCGGGTGGGAGTGGAACCGGCATGCGTGTTGGAGCTCTTGGATGCGCATTTGTATTTCATAGCTTGTCTCGTCACGTGTGTACCTGCAGGTGGAGGCTAAATCTGCAGGAGATCCTTCCTGATGATGTGACCCAAACATCTCAGTGTGTTCACCATCATCTCACTTTCGTGGGAGGAAACGTGTCAGCTTCGTTTGTGGGAATGATTTTATCCCTGAAATGTTTCCTGTTTAGAATGAGTCAGATGTGAGATACTAAAGGTTGTAAAGTCACACCGGCGCGAATCAGGCTCTGATCTTCAAAGAGGAAAATGTTTTGGTCTCATGTTACATTCATTCATTCATTCAGCTGCTCGATCAGTTCAATCAGCCAGAAACTTTCACATTATCTCATCCACCGCAGGCCTGAGCCGGCTCCTCTGTGCCTCAGGGTTTTACATCTGCCGGGAATCATGAGCCTCAATCTCAGTAGATTTCCCCTTAAGAAACAAACAAAAACATCTAAAGCTGAAAATATTTTCTCCTCTTATAAACTTCGTTTAATCCTTTTATTTTTGTTTCATTGTTGAGCTGTCCTTCATCCTGCCTCCTCATCAGACGGCCTTGATGTTCATGGAGCCCCAGAGGGTGAGAACCCCAAACTCCAGCTTTGTTTTCTGTGTGCACCAACGCTCGACCGACGCCTCATTCATAAAACACCATAACAAAGAAAAAAGCAGGAAAGTGATGGAAACATATTTGAGCTCTTTGAAGTCCGTCAGCTTGAACCCGCTTTAACCCCTGAAGAGCCCTAAAAGGAAAATGTGTCTCCTTGAAGCCCCGCAGAGCTCCCGCGGGAGCCCGTTTGTCCCGGTGCAGTTCCTTCACAGCGTGTGTGTTCGTGCGTGTGTGTGTGTGTCACGATGATCTTGTTATTTTTAGCACCGCTTTGCGATCTGCTGCGACCGGCGATGTTTCCCCTGCGCGGGGCTTGCGTTATCAGAAAAAAACACCCAGGCACCGACTCACGGGAGCGAATGATCGCGGCTCCGTTTCTGCACCTACGTTACTCCGCACCTGCTGTCACCGGGCAGGTAAACGCGGACCCCCCCACGCCTCCTCTGTTTGAATGAACCGAAGGGAGGCGGTGAAAACGGGCAAAGAGAGAGAAAAAGACTCACCTGAGTGCTGAAAGGAGGCACGGCGGGATGATCCTGCTCTGGAGCTGCGCAGGGACGCTGATGTGACGGTTTCAGGGCGCAAACTGAGGCGGAACGGACCTCCGCGACCAGCTGACGATCGCTGCTCCTGCTCAGCAACAAGTGGGACCTTTTGGGCTGCTCTCCCCTGACTCATCGATCAGCTGTGTTTGACAGCAACACCCAGGCTTCCTATTGGCTGCTGCGTCCCCAAACACCGCCCACCTGCGCGCCTGCCGTCATATTCT
>VUQK01043770.1:13393-24817 GCA_015106715.1 Bujurquina vittata | reverse complement strand
AATCACTTATTTCTTTTGTGCTCAGTGAGAGAACTGAGCTTTTGCTTGTCCCCAGAATTCTAAGGCTGGGCTTGAATGTAGTCGAGCCAGTCTCAGCTATTAGTTCAACCTTTCCTCTGTCTCGCCCGGCTGGATCTCTTGCTGTGTGTCACTATGTTTCTATTTTGTGGTTTCCTAGGTAACCTCTCTCAAATTCTCGTCCGTCCTCACTTTGTTACAAAGTTTAACGGCCGGCTGGAACTAGCTTGGTGGTATCACGTGGTATGGCCAAACTCGCATGCGATTGGTCTTTGGGTTTCCTTGTGCGCTTCACCATTACCGTAACGACTGTAAAAGCCGCGCCGGTAAAACAGAAAGCGCTGAACAAGATTTTAAGTGGTCATTTCTGTTTTGGTATTGGGTTCGGGTCCGCACGAGACGTAATTTCGGTCCGGATCCGTACCGAGGTCCGCCATTTGGGGATGCCTGGTCTAGACAAATGGTTGTCAGTGTTGCCTTCTCTTATCCGCGCTCTAAACGTTATTGTGCAATTGTATCTCCGTGAAGGTGAATGAATCAGTCATTTATAAATGTTTTCAACTCTCCCTGACCCATATCAGTTCATTTGATAGATGCCTAAGACTCTCCAGGGTACTCAAGAGTGCAGTTTACACAATTTTAGGCTATAACACGCTTCTCAAGGCATGTTAATCCTCTGTTGTTGGCTTAGATCAGTCTCGTCAGACTTCCATGAGTCGAGATCAGAAATGCATAAAAGCTTCTAAGAATATACAGAAACGGGCTAGGTTGTTTATTTTTCACATTTACAGTTTTGAAATAATAATGCATTGCGGATTTAATGTTGGGAAGCAAAAAGAAAGATTTATGACTGATCCATGAATAAAATTACATTGGTGCGCATAAGGTCCAGTTGGAATGAATGGATGGTATAATGTTCTGTCTTAAACTTCCTTAACTTCGAGTTGTGTTACAACTGTTTCTGTTAACTGCATGTTCAAGTTTGAAATATCGAGCAGAGAATGTGAATGAAATGTGAAACAAAAATAGAGTAGAAAGCCTTTATTTGTCATTATACAGAATGTACATTGAGATTGTTCAGTGCCAGAGTATATGCATTTTTGCATTTGTGTAGTACTTTTTAGCTTGTATCTTCTTAGTATATTTGACTATTGTACCCAGATTGATCAGTACCATCATTTATGTTACTAGTTTAATACTTGTGAGAATTGTTTGTGATTAGGTCTGTAATTAGATCAGTGCCAAGAAGCTAATGTGCAAATTTTACTCAGGTTTTACCCCAGCGTACTCTTTTGATACTACTCTTACATAACTTTATGATAAAATTAGATGTAATATAGATAATGGCTTGCATACTGGTGTTGTGGTATAAAGTATGCATACTGGGTCAAATATATGCAAACACCCCCACTAATAGTTGGTTAAATGTCCCTTAGCAAGTTGTACCTTAACCAGACTTTTAATAAGTGGTCCTGAAGGTTCTACGTCTTTTAACTTGATGAGGCCAAGGCCTATTAATCTCTCATTAGGGGTAATGACTGTCTACAACAGGGATGTTAAACTCAATCATAAGACGGGAAAAAATTGAAGACACACTCTGAGTCACAGGCCGAACATGCAGGCTGCATGTAACTCATGGTTTAGGTGCCTTCAGAAAAGAGTCAAAATTACAGTCAGCTCAAAGTAAACCAGTAATCTTTAATGATTCACACCAGCATACTTTGGTGTTTGATGACTTTGCAGATTAAAATGGTTAAATGTTCTAAAGAGTTTGGATAATTTATCTTTTAACTCTCATGTGTAACATTCACAAGAAAGATTGTTCCATTACAGTTTTGTGGGTTTTTTGTTTGTTTTGTTTTTTTCTTGAGAGTGCAGTAGTTAGAACTGTCCTCTCACAGTAAGAAGCTTCTGAATTTGAAGCTCGTGGTCATTTGGGGACTTTGTGTGGTTTTTGCCTATTTTCTGTACCTTCATGGGTGTGCTCTGGGTGCCTCCGTTTTAAATTGTTATTAGGTGTGGCTGTGAGAGTAGAGTTTATGGTTGTCTGTCTGTGTTAGCCCTGTGATAGACTGGTGACCTGTCCAGGGTATACACCCTGCTGCTACCCCCCTCCCCCCAACTCTTAAGTTGGATAACAAATTGGATGTAAGACTGATGTAGTACTGGGTGGGGGGAGAGAAGGAATTATTGTTTATCAAACTAATGAGTGTATTCTGTACCCTTCCTCTGTTTTGTTTTGTTTTGTTTTGTTTTGTTTTGTTTTGTTTGTTTGTTTTTGTTTTTTTGGTGGTTGGGTTTTGTTTTTTGTTTTGTTTTTTCTCTGTTTTTTTATTTTTTTTTTTATTGCTTCATCTATTTATTTTTTGTTATTTAGTTTTTTCTGTTTGTCTGCACGCACCTTATGTTACCCATAATGCAAAATAATGAAGCATTGCATAAACAAAAGAGGATGGTATTTTTGATATCCTGTCTGCTTCGCAATAAACAATATTTGAAGCCATGGATGTAAGACTCACTAAAATGGTTTTTCCTTGCTTTGTAGTGGTTAATTGAATGAAATCTTTTTTTGTCTTTAGCTGTCACCATGGTGATGAAATCAGCAGTTGAGGATGATGACTCTGGCTGGGGGCTGGGCATCCCAGAGAAGATGAAGAACAATGCCAACTGGGTTGATATTACACATGAATTCAAGAGCGCCTGCAAAGGTGAAGACTTTGCTGTGCGTGTGTGTGCGTGTGTGTGTGTGTCTGTGTGTGTGTGTGTGTTTTGTGTGCAGCGGTAATCTGTGTACGGTTATAAAAAGGGACTGACGTGTTTCTCCTTCCTTGTTCTCATTTTTTATTCATGCAGAGTTGAACCTTGGAGAGTTGCTTCATGACAAACTGTGAGTACTCCAAAGTGCTTTGTGCAGATGCAAATTTTTAAAGAGCCACTTCACTCAAATTAGAAACAACCTCTTCCACTTACTGCTGGATAATTTGAGTCCTTAATAAAAATAAATAAATAAAAGTGTCCCAAAGTTATAGTTTAAAACACTGACAGGACAAAGTAATTGCAGTGAAAGCTTCTAATATTTTTGCTTCAAATTACTTTGAATTTAAGTGTACTGATAATACCATCATTATTTACATTACTCAGTGCCCACCCAAATAAGAAACAAATATTTTTGTTGTTCTCCAGGTTTGGCCTGTTCGAAGCCATGTCAGCTATAGAGATGATGGATCCTAAAATGGATGCAGGAATGATTGGAAACCAGGTCAACAGGAAAGTGCTCAATTTTGAACAAGCTATTAAGGTACTGATCTTTTTTTTTTATGTAATAGAAAGAGTACACCTAGATTAAATTTTACAGATCTGGTTGCTTTTTCTAGATTTTTTTTAATATATATTATATACACAGTAACACAGTACAAGTCAAAAGTTGAATTGGTAAGTGTGTCCAAACTTTTGACTTGTACTGTTTCCCCACGTTCCCTACGTGTGGTCTTTGTCCTAAAAAACTCGGGTCCTCTGCCAGAGCCCCGGCAGCTTGAGGGTCCTGAACTCTTCGTAGGACTGCTCTCTTCTGGACAGAGATCTCAGTCATCGTTCCTGGAATCTGCTGCAGCCATTCCCACAGTTTGGGGGACACTACTCCGTTTTTGGAATACCACTCTGTTGCCTTCACCTTCCACATCCTCTCCAGCTCTTATTTCAGGGCTTGGTATCTGTCAAGCTTCCCAAGTTCCATTTTCATGATGTTGCTATCACTTGGTATTGCTACATATATGGCCTTCTTCCTCTGCTTATCCACCACTACTATGTCCGGTTGGTTAGTCATCATCAGTTTGTCCGTCTGTATCTGAAAGTCCCACATGATCTTAGCTCAGTGATTCTCACCCACCTCTGGGGGCATATACCAATTTGATCTTGGGACTTCCAGGCCATACTAGGCACAGATTTTCCTTTTTTCTGACATACTCATGGATCTTTGTTGTTTCATCCAGGATAGTGGTTCTGACACTCATTAGTTTTCTGCGTCCTTCTTTCCGCTTAGCATACAGTCTCACAGTGCTGAATTTGGGGAGAAACCTCCATTCATGGTAAGGAGCTCTTGTCTTGATGTCAGTAACTTCTGTCTCCTCCTTTGGCAAGCTTATTATCCCAGCAGAGTATCTGATGACCAGGGGGGCATAGGTGTTGATTGCCTGGATCTTGTTCTTCCCATTCAGCAGACTCCTCAAGACTTGCCTTGCTCTCTGCAGGGTGCCTTTTCTCGCTGTAGATCCTAGTGGTGTAGCTCAGTGAATTGATGTCTTGTTCACTCCTGGCATACAGCTTGGTGTCATCCATGTAGAAGAGGTGGCTGATGTTGGCGCTATTCTGTAGTTAGTCTTGTTAATGATCTGCCAGGTGCTCAAGGAGTGCAATTAGCTTCTTTAGCCTATAGGTTTGAATCATGTCAAGGCCTGGTGCTGTCCAACTCTTCATATTTGAGACTCTTTCCTGAATTTCTACCTTTGTGATGGTTACTGGATCCTGTTCAGGAAGGTTGCTGTGGTCTGCTCTTAGATTCAGTAACCACTGAGAATTTTTGTTGTGTTGCAGCCTTCTCCCATATTCTCTTCCAGTATTACTTCATCTCCAACCTTGGTGGGAGGGCTGTTGTCATATAGTTCCTCTGCCATTGAGAGTATAACAACAAGTCTTTGGCAGTTTCTAAGACCTCAGTTATGGACAGCTTGTTGTGCTTCTTATGTACTTCTTTCTGCAGCTCTGATAGTTGGCTCCATGCTGCCTTGATCTTGGCCTCTAGACTCCCTTTCCATAGGGTGCTGCTCCTTTAGGCTGTTGTTCATTTTATGCAAAGCATCTCAACAAATCACTGTTGCTATGGTATAGATCAGCAGATTAACTTGAGTGATGATCACAGTAGGGATTGTACGTATTGCTGCATTCACTAGACTTTCAGGGGGTACTTCTGAAAGTCTAGTCAATTACCAATCTTGGTAATTGGTCACAGAGGGTCCAGGTTTCCAGCTTAGACATGATCTTCTCTTTCAAGTCAGCTGCTCTGGCATTCAAAATACTAGTTGTTCTTGGGGCTTGGTATTCAATCTCGGAGTGTGGAGATGATGATGTCTCCCCTCTGATTTGACATCCTGACCCCCCACCCCTGCACTAGCATTTGTGTCGTACCTCATCAAATTGTAGTTATGTTGTCAGTTGCTTGCAGAAGTTGGAACACTGAGCTACTAGTTGTTTCATTGTTAGTTTAGTTGTTGGATGACAAAGAATCCATAGATCCCACATTCTCTTCATGCAACCCCTTTCCCTGGGGTTATATGCATTAGTATCATTTTAAAATGCTTCCAATTCTCATCTCATGTTGTGTTATGCCATAGCCTTGTTCCAGTAGTCCACTTCTCATCAGTGACCTGGTTCCTCAACACCTGTTCCGGACATTGTTAATCAAAGCGGCATCCAAGTCAGCATGGCTTCAGTTGTATATCTCCCGCTCATGTTCCCAGTTAGGCTTGGGTAGCATGGGAGGCCTAGACTGACCCTTACGGGATGCAGGCCTTGGCTGGAATGCGAATTCCAAACCTATTGTTTCAAAGATTTTAGTGTTGACACTACATTTGAGGACCTTATTTTACTCTTTCTTGGTTCCAGGAGGGTGCCATCAAGGTCAAAGACCTTAGTCTTCCTGAACTCATTGGGATCATCGACACCTGTTTCTGTTGTTTGGTGAGTTAGCTTTTGTTTATCATAAGATGACATTTTGAAAGACACATTCTCTTATATAATTAACTGCTCTAAGAATGTTTAAGAGTGTATATGCTGTATTTGCTTTGTGTCAAAGATTTTCTTAAATGTCACTGGATTTGAAAAGGTACCACAACTCGTATTAGCTTAATCTGTTAATAATAATGACAGAAAATAATTATTTCTCACTTTATGTATTTGACTTCAGATAAATTGCTATATCTGTAGCTGTTTTAAAGATTTTATGACATTTTTGCCTTTTATTCGATTGTGAAAGTTGAGACAGTAAGTGTGGGCAAAGAGAGTACTGATAAAGGTCAGGTCAGCTAGGAACCAAACTGGGGACTCATTCATGAAGGCATATTTATCTGTACATGTTTGTATGTGTGTATATCTAGATAACATGGCTGGAGGGTCACTCACTGGCCCAGACTGTGTTCACCTGCCTGTATGTCCACAATCCGGACTTTATTGAGGAGCCAGCCCTCAAAGCATTTGCCCTGGGTTTGCTGAAGGTTTGCGACATTGCCAGAGAAAAGGTCAACAAGGCTGCTGTGTTTGAAGAGGTGAGCAGTTTTCTGCTCTCACTAAGTGTTTGGCTACTGCGGATGTTTTATTGTGGACATAAAGGTTGGAGAAGGGCAAACAAAAATACCTGGGAAGGAAAGTAAAAAGGGCAGTTTTCATACTTCTTCATTAACACCATTGTGGTGACCTCAAGTTCATTGGAACTGCTCAAAGGCCAATGGATATGCAAAGCACTGAATGTGATCTGGGTGGTTTCGTCTCAGTTAAATCATTGCTTAATACTAAACAAAAGCTAAAAAGGGAGATTTCTGAAAGAGATGAATCAGTAAAGCATTTCAGTACCCAAAGAGCTTTAGTTTGATTGCAAATGTGAATGGTTGAGATCTATATGTTTGAAAAGCTGTACTTCTAATAGGCCATTGATTACAGTGTCATATGTCTGAATGGTGATTTGCCTTATATTTAATTTATGCAGGAGGATTTCCAAGCCATGACTTATGGGTTTAAGATGGCCAATAATGTCACAGATCTGCGGGTGACAGGTATGAGGGCATCCAGTAATAGGTGATTAAGGCCCAATCCTAATCTCCAACCTAAAGCATAAAACTAAACCCTCAAAGACTTATGTTACTTGTGTGCACAGCACAAACTTTTAGTAAGTGAGCTTATGATGATATGAACAGCACTTAATAATATCATGTTATCTTGATGTATTCTTACTGTTTTGTGTTTGGCTTTTTTTTTTTTTACTTTTTTGTGTGTGATTCCCTTGGGCAAGGACTGCAGAAATGTGTATAGATCTTAAAAGGACACTTATTTGATACTTTGACAGTAGGACAGTCCCACGCCCCTTGTAGATTTAAAATGAACACATGCCTAGCTTTATAAACCTATGTGTACACATTAGGACTGGGCCTGAGTCTGCAGCATCCCATATACTGTTGAAAACTAGAGTCATTACAGGCTGACACACTGCAATCATCCTTTTCAGGTATGCTGAAAGATGTAGAAGATGAATTACAGAGGAAAGTTAAGGTATTTGCTCTTGATTAGTTTGGGTAAAACTCATTTCAGTGATGCACTGATCATACAAAGCTTTTCTGACATATGATGTTTCTTGGTTATTCTATGCTCCCTCAGAGTACGCGCAGTCGACAAGGTGAGCAGCGAAACCCAGAGGTTGAACTGGAGGTAAGTGTGATCATTCGATCATTTGTATTGCGTTTTTACAGCAGAGGCTTGTGTTAGATGCATTTTCTTGGAGTAGTAATTAGAGCACCTAAATTGAACTCTAGGAACAGATTCTCCCACTTTTCTTTGTTAATTAAACCTTTTGAGTCATATCCCCCTATTCCCTATAGCTGTGTGTCAAAGAGTGTGGGACCCAGATGACCTTTAAAAGACTCTACTCTGGAATTTCCAGCTGTTTCAGTTATATAGTCATATAAATAAAGGAAGAAAAAAACCAAGGAGATCCAAAAATGGACTTTTCTGGGTAGTCAAAACAAAGATAAAACAGGTGTATTAATAGCTCTGCAAAGTTCTCCCATGCTTTGTTGGTTTTTTTTTTCCCCAGCATCAACAGTGTCTGGCACTTTTCAATAGAATAAAGTTCACACGCCTTCTACTGACTGCACTGATCGCCTTTACCAAAAAAGAGGTAATGCACATATTGACAAAAGCCTAACATTAGATAAAGACTGATTCAACAACTGCCCCATAAGAGGTTTATAACACACTATAATATAGTAGCAGATCTATTTACTGCATGTGTTACATATAAACAGAGGATATCCTGGCCTAAAATTCTGGGACTGACTACATATGTAAAGGCAATTGGTCCAGGCACAATTAAGATAATGAGTATGTTACCTTATCTAACATAAATCTATGCATTTTCTTTTATTTCTAGCTATTTGATGAACCAAAAACATAGTAGCTAAAAATATTTTTTGTAGCCCTGATCATTTTCTTTTGGGAGATGCCAGAAATCTCAGTGTACTGGAAAAAACCCTGATTTTTTATATATATATAAAAGTCAGATTTTTTAATATATACTGTATATACATGTTTATTGATGCCATATAAGGGGACGTATTAGTAAGTGTTTTATTTTGTTGTTTATGGCTGTATCTTTATCAGACCAGCTCAGTGAGCGAGGCCCAGAAGCTTGTGGCTCAGGCAGCTGACCTGTTATCACCCATTCATTCCAGCATTCAGCACGGCATCCAGTCACAAAATGACACCACTAAAGGAGGTAATATGCACATTCATGTTTAATCTATCAAGTGGAAGAGTAGCAGATTGGCTTGGTGTGAATTTACAAGACAGGTTCAGCTACAGCTACAATAGAAAGGTAACCAAGGAAACCAAGGAGCATACATTAATCACATTCTGAGGCTTCAGACATCCTGTTAAGTCATCCTCATGGCAACCTAAGAGTTACAATACAGTCCACACGAGATGTAGCTTGTCTCCATTCCACACCCAGATCTGAAATAATAAACTTTTCCACTTACCTTCTTTGAGGCAAGCTCTTAGAGAAGTTTCAGTTATGGTTTTCAAAATGTGAACTGTGTTAACTTCTCTGATTTATGTAGTTATTTTTTTTCTGTGATTGCTGCAGATCATCCCATAATGATGGGCTTTGAGCCTTTAGTCAATCAGAGATTGCTGCCACCTACTTTCCCTCGCTACGCTAAGATCATCAAGCGGGAGGACATGGTGGCCTATTTCAGCAAGCTCATAGAGCGTATTAAGACTGTGTGTGACGTGATCAACACTACCAACCTACATGGCATACTGGTAAATAAATTTCCTCTGCTTACTTTGCTTTTTAACTCTGGAACCAGCTCCCTGAAAAAAGAAAAGCAATATCATTGTATTCATTAACTCCAAACCCCTGAGAAAAAAATATGAGGATTTGTTGTTTGTATTTTTTTGTATGTGTATTTATTGTTGCATTTATTAAAAAACAAAACAAAAAAATTGCTGAAATGAATTGTCACAGTGCAAATACACATCCCACACTTAGACATGCTTTTCAGGACATGATAAAGTTTCTCCTAAAAGCTAACCTATTTCAGCTGCTCCCTTGACAAAAGGGTTTCCACAGTGGGTAGCTCTGCATGTTTGATTTCGAGGGTTTTTTTTTCTTTCTCCAATGCCAGATGCTCTTCCTGACACAGCCCCAAGGGCATTTAAGTGTTTGGCTAGAGATTAAAATCATAAAGTTTATCCTATTTTGACTCATATATTTTTTTCTAGGACTTCTTCTGTGAATTCAGTGAGCAGTCTCCCTGTGTACTCTCCAGATCTCTTCTTCAGGTAGATGAATAAGTTGTTTTCATGCATCTAAAGAGTAATTCTTGCTGTTCTGTCATTTCCATCTTCCATGTGTACTTGTGTTTTTCTTTTGGTAATTTGTATTCCATTTTAATACAAATATTGGGTACTGTGGAATAAAATGAAAACTAAATTCCTTCCTTCAATACAGACAACATTCCTGATAGATAATAAGAAAGTATTTGGCACCCACCTGATGCAAGACATGATTAAAGATGCTCTGAGATACTTTGTCAGCCCACCCGTCCTCTCATACAAGTAAGTCTACCATCGGCTAAATGATTAAATTGAATTTGAATTTTTGTTATTGTAAATGAGTTTATTGGGTCTGTTGTTTTGTCCCTAGCTTAGATGTGATTTGAGGTTTTATCTGTACTGATTGCTTTAAGCTTTCAGCTGTTGTGGTTGGTGTAACAGAAGAATATAAATCACTAAAACTAGTGATCATATATGTTGTCAGCTATGACATAGTAATGACATTACTGTAGGTTGAAATGAAACATAGTAGGAAATGATATATGATGGGATCTGATTTAAATATAACTGTACTATTCAAACTGGTCAAATATAATGAGTGCAAGGACCACTTTTTTAAGGGACTCTGATGGGGAAATGTTTGGTCATTAGATCATGGAACACAACATCATTCAAAGTGTAAGCATCAGATCTAAATACTTAATGTGGAAAAAAATCATGGAAACATTACTTAATACATAAAAACCACTGACACAGTATAATGAAAGTGATCAGAGCCCCTTGGCATGCAATTAAGCTATCAGATACACCTACTCCTAGTTCACCATAATGTGTGAGTTCTAGTCATAAACCACAAATAGGCAATTCAGAAGCTAAGCTGCAGAACAACAATCCCTTTGTGTATCTGACATTTATGTATTTAATGTGTGTATGTACCTCTGTCTCTCTAGGTGTTGTCTTTTCAACAATCACCAAGCAAAGGACTACATTGACTCTTTTGTTACACACTGTTCCAGGGTACGTTATCATTATGGCTCAAAGTTTTTACATCTTTATTAGCTCCACTGTCGGCAACGGATGACGGTCACAGAGCTGAATCAATACTGAGATGTCTGTCTGTTGTTTATCAGCTTTCTGCAAAAGTTGCTACTCCTCAGTCATTTATGTTTGAGATCTTTTAAAACTTGGTACAAACACTCTTTGGGTAAGACTTCACTAATCGGGGAGAAGAATTTTTGATTTTTGGCTTTTTAAAATTTTTGAAAAATACTATAGCTGCATAGTTGCCTTTAATCCCAACAGTTGCCTTTAATCCCAACTCCTCCCTTATTTCTAGGTCGACTCTTTTGAAACTTGATATGTATATTCAAAGTGCAAAGCTCTACAAAAAAGCCTAAGACAAATTTTAAATTTTCAAAAACAAAGTTTAGCGGCACGGTGGTTAGCACTGCTGCCTCATCTGTAAGGACTGGGTTCAATTCCACCTTGGCCCGGCCTCTCTCTCACTGTATGGAGTTTGCATGTTCTTTGCATGTATCTGGCGTGGGTTTTCCCCGGATACTCCGGTTTCCTCCCACAGTCCAAAGACATGCACTTACTGGGGTTAGGTTATTTGGCCAATCTAAATTGCCCATAGGTGTGAATGAGAGTGTGAATGGTTGTATATAACTCTGTGTTGGCCCTGCGACAGGCAAGCGGAAGCGAATGGATGGATGGAAAAACAAAGTTTAAATAAAAAAAAAAAAAAAAAAAAAAAAAAAATAAAAATAAAAAATAAAATTAATTGTTCATAAATTTTTTATAAAA